>JAYEVE010000110.1:600000-795078 GCA_036346375.1 Guadua angustifolia | reverse complement strand
TGGACGCATGCTCATAGCTCCTCTAGCTCGCTGTGCAATACAATCAGTTGTTTAATTACATGCAGTATAATTAATTTTATTCTGCTTTGTGTTTTATGGGAGGATCCTGTTCTGCTCACACCTTAACCTGTCACGGTGCTAACTCTATCACGGTGCCGGTATTAATTACCTTCTAAATTTCACGGTGCCAATATTAATTACGCTTCTAAATTTCACGGTGTTAAGTAGTGAAACCGTAAAAGGAGATTGACCGATCAAGATGTCTGTATTAGCAATTCACTAACACATTATTCTTTCCTCGACAAGCTGATTAGCAACTTTTCTCTAGAAAAAAATAATTAGCAACTAAATAGAATCGGCGTACTAGCCGTTACCAACATGTCCTGTATTAACTCTTATCAGTTAACTGCTTGCAGGTAGTCTCTAGCGAGATAGATGAACATGAGATTGATGACACGCTAAAGGATATTGGATTGCAAATCATAGCAAAATGTGGTGGTTTGCCACTTGCTGTCAAAGTAATGGGAGGACTCTTACGCAAGAGGGAGAAACGACTAAGTGATTGGAACAAGGTTCTAAATGATTTCACGCGATCAGTACCCGAAGAGCTAAACCACGCAATATACTTAAGCTACGAAGATTTGCCTCCCTATATGAAGCAGTGCTTTCTGTACTACTCCCTTCTACCTAAAAATACAGAGTTCTCTAAAAATACAGTTATTAGCATGTGGATTAGTGAAGGATTTCTTCATGAAAACTCAGAAGATTTAGAAGAATTAGGAAGCGAGTGCTATACGGAGTTAATATTGAGGAACCTTATAGAGCCAGTTCCAGAGTACGCTGATCAATGCATTTGCAACATGCACGATGTTGTTCATTCATTTGCTCAGTATGTTGCCAGAGACGAAGCACTAGTAGCTCAAAATGGTGAAACTAACATTATCGATAAACTTAGTTCACAAAATTTTTCGGTTGTCTCTAGAAAGCAAGGTTGGAGTCAGATGAGTTCGAATGGAGTTTTTTACATGCACATACATCACTAAGAACACTAATATCAATTGGCCATATGAAGATTAAGCCTGGTGATTCATTGATTACTTTATCAAGTCTACGGACTCTACATGTAGAATCTGCTAACTTTGCTGCATTGGTTGAATCTTTGCATCAACTCAAGCACCTGAGGTATTTGGGACTAGAAAAACTGACGTATCTAGATTATCAGAAAACATCAGCAAAATGAGATTCATGCAGCACATTAGCCTTTATGGTTGTAAAAGTTTGGTGGAACTTCCTGATAGCATTGTGAGACTAGGGCAGCTGAGGTATCTACGTCTTACTGGCACAAGTATAAACAGTACGCCTAGAGGGTTCGGAGGTCTAACAAACTTGAGGAAACTCTATGGGTTTCCAGCCCACATGGATGGTGATTGGTGTAGTTTGGAAGAGTTGGGGCCTCTTTCCCAGCTCAGAATTCTCGGATTAAGAAATTTGGAGAATGTATCTGCTGCCTCGTCCGCCACAAAGGCCAAGCTTGGTGGAAAGGTGCATCTTACCAATCTATTCTTAAGCTGCACCAGTAGGGTGGGAGATGATGGGTTAGTCAAAGAGGAAGAAGGCATCTCTGAGGAAGAGCAGCGACGAATCGAGAAGGTGTTTGATGGCCTCTGCCCAACGCCCTGCTTAGATATTCTTAAAATCTTTGGATATTTTGGCCGTCGTCTCCCAGGGTGGATGACGTCCACAGCAGCAGTGCCTCTCAAGAGCTTGAGGATTCTATTGTTGGAGGACCTAGCCTGCTGCTGCTGCTAAATCTTTGATGGTTTGAGCCAGCTCCCTATTTGCAACTCTTACAGATCGACCGTGCTCCAGCCATCAAGCGTGTTGGGCCTGAATTCCTGCAGCTCTGCTATCACCATAGTCATCATCCATCATCCCAGTCCCAGGTGGTTGTCACGTTTCTGAGACTGCAACAGATGCGCTTAAAAGGAATGGTGGAATGGGAGGAGTGGGAGTGGGAGCCTGAGCAACTAAACGTGCAAGCCATGCCTGTCTTGGAGCTGCTTCACCTCGACCGTTGCAAGTTAAGGCGTCTTCCTCCGGGCCTTGTGTCACATGCAAGGGCTTTGAAAGATCTATGCATATACAGGTTCGAGCATCTCAACTCCTTGGAGAACTTTGCTTCTCTTGCTTGATGTGCGACACAATCCTAACCTAGAGAGTCTCACTAATCTCCCCAAATTGCAAAAGCTTGTCGTCATGTGCTGCCCAAAGATGAAGGTACTAGAGGGTGTGCCTGCACTCCAGAGACTCGTGCTGGAGGACTACGACATGGAGATGCTCCCGGACTACATGCGAGATGTAAAGCCAAGGCATTTGCTGCTAGACTGCAGCTTAACGCTGTTGAGTTCCATAGCAGTGGGGCAATCTGGCCCTGAGTGGGACAAGTTCAGCCATATCCAGCATGTCAAGGCCTATGCAGATGATGGAGATAATAAAAAAATGGTACGTGTTGTATACAAGAGATCCCTACAGCTTAGAGGCAAATATCAGCGGCTCTTTCGTATCTGCAGGTAAATTAAAACTCGTGCTAATTTGTTTGGTTACTCTGTTTTCTTTGTTTCCTCTTGTTCATTACATTGTTCATCCGGATGCTAGAGTCTAGAATATTTTCCTACTTTTTTTCTTTCCTAAAAAGAAATATTCCCAACTTAACTTTAATGACCAACATGCTTAATTTCCATACCTGCCCCGTTTGCCGCATGGATCTGATCAGTTCCCTTGTACTTCTCACGAACAGATAACTTATCCAATTCACCGGTTAGATGATCTGTTGCGCCAGTGTCAAGGTACCAATTGGTGTCTACTCCATGCGTGTGGGTTGCAGCAGCAGCATGCCTCTCATCAGGCACATAGGTATCATCAAACCGATGCCAACATTCAGAGGCCGTATGACCCCTTTTGAAGCAAACTTGGCAGATGGGTCGGTTGTCAAAGCGCTGCTGATTGTTGCTGCTGCCGCCCCTGCCGCGTCGCCGTTGCCTCGACCACGAGATGCAGGCATGCCACGACCACGTCCAGTACTGCCTTTGTTTAGCGATCCACCTCGCCCATGGTGCACAGAATTCACCGAGGCGTTGTTGCGAAGAGCCTGTCTGTTCTCAAAACTCAACAACAAGGAGTATAACTCTGTCAAGGTGATGGGTTCAACCCTTGCCACCAACCCAGAGATAACAGATTCAAAATCATCATCTAAGCCATTTAGAATGAAAGCAACCAGGTCTTCTTCATCCAGAGCTTTTCCGGATGCAGCAATCTCATCTCCAAGGGATTTCATCTTCCCAAAGTATTCAGAGATGGTCATGTTACCTTTGCGCGTTGTTGCGAGAGAGAGGCGAGTGTTGAGGGAGCGAGCTCGTGTCTGAGACGAGAATATACCCTCAATGGCGCGCCAGGCTTCACGCGCCGTCTTGGATGCAGCGACTTGCGTGAGGATTTCACGTGACAGCGACGAGAAGAGGAAGCCAAGAACCTGTTGATCCGTGGCAAACCACTCCTGATACGCTGGATTGGGAATCTTTATTATCTTGTTGTCTTCTTTCTGCTCGATCTCTGCCGAAGGATCCACGGTCTTGCCGTTGATGAAGTCATCCAATCTCGCGCCGCGTATAGCAGTCAGAACCTGCGCACTCCACAGCGCATGGTTTTGTTTGCCCAGCTTTTCAGAAATCTGAAAGCCAAGCAAGGGATTGGAGACAACGATAGCAGAAGAACTGGCCATGCTGAAGATCGATCTTGATCTCAGGGGTAGCTCTGATACCATGTAGAAAATCAGAGGGCGGAAGCTATGGAGGAACGCCGACGGTGCGGCGGCTGCGTGTTGATCTTGGCCAGTTGAATCTGGCGAGAATACAGAGAGGAATATATATAGATGGGATGCTAAGCACCGGCCGTCCTAAACTTTAGGAAAACAAATCTTACCTTCTATCTATAGCCAGGTGAAGCAAATCCCAATCCATATTTGTTACAACAATATATATGAGATAACTAATAATATCTAACACTCCAGAGGCTCGAACTGGAGGATTACGGCATGGAGACGCTCCCGGAATTCATGCGAGATGTAAAGCCAAGACATTTACTGCTAGACTGCACCTTAGCTTTGCTCAGTTCCATTGCAGCAGGGCAATATGGCCCTGAGTGGGACAAGTTGTGCCATATCCAGCATGTCAAGGCATATGCACACGATGGAGACAAGCTGAAGAAATGGTACGTGTGGTATACAAGAGATCCCTATAGCTTGGAGACAAATATCGGCCACTCTTTCATATCTACAGGTAAACTAGTTTGTTCAGTTACTCTGTTTTCTTTGTTTCCACTTGTTCATTCCACCGTTCATCCATATGCTAGAGTCTAGAATATATCTCGTACTTTTTCCTTTTTCTTTTGTTATAAAAGAAATATTATTCCCAACTTTTTGGTTTTGCTTGACCGTGCTATCTCAGGGGATGAAGACGAGTAGGACATGTGAGGAAGAACGGGATGAAAATGGGAGGAGATTGTAACCCACGTTTGCAGAAAATTAAGCGGCGACTTCACCTGCCACATCTGCAAAGCAAATCATCCAAATATTTTCGCTGCATATGGCAGTTTCCTTCATTGCGATTCATGATTTTGATCTACGTAACTAGTATGAACCATGAAGTTGCATTGAGAGGCAGGCTCAATATTTTAGCTAGTTTGTAGTGAAGGTGCTTGCTCTCACGCGTCTGCCTTTTCTATTGGAAATTGCTGGCTCATTCAGTGGCATGATTAGGACAAACACTACACATGATAAGAAAATATGACATACATGTATGCAGGTGGAAGCTAGCTGGTACTCCTTCGTTCAGGGTGCCGATGCAGAAGCCTCATCGAATTTATTTTTGATTATCTATTGTGAACATGCTTAACAGCTATTGGTGATTTGTATTGTACGACAACGGTGCAATTTTACCGTGGTTCTTTCACCAAAGGTAACAAGCTAGGATGATTATCTAAGTTGTGACAGATCAATTGATTTGATACCTCCAGTCCAGACTTACACCTTGCCAACTATCTGAATAATATATGCCTGACTTAAATATCTGCTTTATTAATACCAAAATTGTCAGATAAGTCAAAACAGTGGCCAACAATTAGGTATTCGATTAGGTATTAATATATGTCCATATGCAGGGCCTGTTTAGTAGAGCTCTAGATTCCAGTTTCACCTGAGATTTGAAACTTATAGGCGAAAATAAAGTGAATTAAGTTTATATTTTTAGTCTAAAATGTAAACAAGATAATCCATCTAAATATTCTTAGGGCCTGTTTGGTAGGGCTCCAACTCCACCAGATCCATGGATCTAGTGGAGCTGGGTATTTCTAGCTCCACAGATCCGTGAAGCTGGAGCTGTAAGTACATTAAGAGTGTTTAGATGGATCATCTTGTTTATATTTTAGACCAAAAATATAAACTTAATTCACTTTATTTTAGCCTACAAGTTTCAGATCTCAGGTGAAGTTGGGATCTGGAGCTCTACCAAACAGGCCCTTAATGTACTCATAGCTCCAGCTTCATGAATCTGGTGAAGCTACACCAGATTCTTAGAATCTGGAGAAGCTGAATCCCTGACAAACAGACCCGCGGTCTCTCTAAGCACGTACACGAGGGCATGACGTTGTACATGCATGTACATGCATGCATGCATGTTCCAAGTGATGGAATGCCAAGGGATAAAGAAGAAGAAGCATTTACCGTAACGTATTTCAAAAGGTTCGTAGGTTCAGACGGACCCAGCTCTGGGTTCAAATGATATGACCTTTAATTAGAAAATTAGAGATCAAAAAGTACAAAACGGATAAAAGGGTGACTCGAGCATGATGTCATCGGATTCCATGCGTGCAGACTAGGTCACCGGATTCTATGCTTGCATGCAGATTTTTCGGTGGTGGGTTAAGAAACCTTGTGTACATGAATTAGTACTCCAATTTCAGAAATCTTTGGTGTAAAAAAAAATTGGATTTGGTTTTTTGTTTTTTTCCTTGTCCGAAATCATGAGATCTCATTGAAATTTCATCTTTCAGTCCCCTTTGAAATGTCTTTCAAAACCGAGATTTGAAACCTTGCTCTGAGCATGGTAAAACGAGGCGAGGCCCCACATGGCATGGAGGGGTTTTCTCATTTGGGTATATATGAGGATTACAGCAACATTTCAAATACTACACGGATGATTTGCGTGAGGAGAGAATCTTCATTATCTGTATCTACACTATCTGTATCTACACCAACACTGTACATGCATATGGACGAGCTACATAAAATACGACTACCGCAACACAGCTTAATCAGAGGTATTCTGTAGGCCAAACCTACAAAATTAATGAAATATAGTTGAGGGATCGATGTGAGTATGTGCTAAGAAGCACGGATCGCTTGTTTAGATCTCTGCCTCTCCGATAAAGTCCAAACAATTATCACCAACTGTATTTTACACGTTACTGACATGCTGACATGCATGCTCCAGCCAACTGGTTAATTAAGCACCAACCAAATGGTCTCCTTATTATTCACTCAAAGATATGATAGATCATCTGAAGCTTCTCAGTTAAAGCTCAGGGGAAAGACTCAAACACAAAAGGCTAAAGCTACTACTCAGTGACAAAGTTTCTCTTATATCTAATATTCTTTCTAATGTGAATTGAAGCCTAAGAACAATAGATTAGCAGAACAACAAATCTAACCCATCAAACTCCAAACTGGAAGATGGTTGCTGTCACTTGTCAGTCTGCAATATTTGCCGCTCCAGTTTGGAGGTTTGATTTGTTCGCATCGAAGACAGAAACAAGGCAAGCTAACCAATTGAACTATTCCTCCTCTCTTGTCTGGCGCAGAGCCGTACGCCCACGCTGCCGTATTAATCGGAGAGATGTGGCGGAGGGAGGAGGGCCTGATGCCGGCGCCACATCTCCACTGGTTGCAAGAGAAGCGACGGCGGAGACGAGCGAGCGAGCATGCGACGGCCCAATCCAATTAAACCCATTAAATTATTTTTTTTTCGAAAGAGCAGCAAGAGAATTGCTGCGTAATTTATTAAGAAGAAGGAAAGCAGTTGTGAGTCCTGTTTTTTATGGAAAAAACCGGACCCGTGAAAAAACCTCACAAACCAGAACCACTACCCGAAAAGCACCACTACAAACCTAACCACTCCAATGAAGCTGAGGACGACTAAACAAACCACCAAGCTAAAAAATGAAAGAAGGAAAAAGAACAACTTAGAAAAAGTGCCGCAAACATCAGGCTATTCCGCAGGTTTCCAGGCGGTCCATGTTCTCAGGCAGGGAGTTCAAGCGATTGCAACGAGAAAGTGTACAGCTCTTGAGGTATCGGGGTAGTGGCGGCAATGGCCCAATATTTGGGCACTGCATGATGATCAATTTCTCCAGCGATGTCAGGCGGTCCATGTTCTCAGGCAGGGAGTTCCAACTGCACTTTACAAAACAAATTTCGTACAGATGAACGAAAAACGCTCCAATCCTGGGGGGAACACCTGATCCACTGCAATTCCGGAACATAAGATTTTGTAACGCTGGAACATCTCTGTTGTCCTCTTGAGTGCATCGTTCTCTCGACAACCAACTTGGGTACCTCAGACCACCGTAGCCCCAGATGGAAAGGGATGTAATCTGGGACGGCGGATGGAGGCCCTCAAGTACCTCCGTTTGAAGTTCTGGAGAGCAACTGTTAAATGACTCTATTCCGTTTTCATCATCATCGACACCGCCCCATTGCAGTGTCAGCTTTGTTAGATGTTCCTTGTCAGCTAGCTTGGCTTGAAGAGCTTCCTCCTTGCTTTTAACATTTTCAAGAAGTCACCTCTCTTGGACCTACCAAGCAACAGTGTGCCGAATGATATTGCTGACATTAACAGGAGCAAAATTAGATCAACGACCACACGGAAGGTATTTGGTCCAGATGAAGACCGTGATAAGATTACAAAGATGCTTCGTGAGACACCACCTGATGATGCAGCAAGCTCCAGTAGCAGTACATGTTTTTCAGTGATTGGCATACATGGTATTGCAAGGTCAGGGAAGACTACCCTGGCACAATATGTTCGTGACTACGAAAAGGAGGCTAAAGACAAATATTTCGACCCTATCATGTGCATTCATGTGTCTGAGACTTTCAGTGTGGATAATAAATTCCGTGAAATGCTGAAGGATGCTACGGAAGGCCGACAGTCCAACATTGAAGATTGTAAAGACCCGAAAGTGAAGTTAGAGCAAGAATTGATAGGCAAACGTTTCTTCTTGGTATTGGATGATATCTGGGTCAAGGAGGAGAATTACCAGGAACTGGAGGAGCTGCTTTCTCCGCTCAATGGTGGGAAGAGAGGAAGCAAAATCCTGGTGACAACTCGAACAAAAGGTGCAGCCAGCCTTTGGGTGCTCAGATTCTAATTGCAATATCCGACTTGAACAAGGAGCAATACTTCTCAATGTTCATGCATTATGCACTTGGCGATACAAGTCTTGATAATCCACAGTATACACGAATTGGAAGAAAGATCGTGGAAAAGCTATGCAGTTCACCTATTGCGGCAGTAATAGTGGCAAGACAGCTTTCGGCAAACACAGAGATCAATTTCTGGAGAACAACAGCAGAACTTGACCAGTTGAGTGAGACCATGGGAGCTCTGCAGTGGAGCTACCAGCAACTTGATGTGGACATTAGGCGATGCTTTTTATACTGTACTAGTTTTCCCAGAAGATATGAATTGGAACGGGATATGCTAGTTCACATGTGGATAGCGCAAGGGATTGTGAAGATCACCAATTCAAGAGAGGGCATAGCAGATGTCGGTCAGAACTACTTTCATCAATTGCAGTCACTCTTATTTCTTCAACTAGAAAGGAAGATTCCTAGGTCTGAGGTTGATTCTGGAGAGTACTTCAGAATTCATGATCTGTTGCACGACCTAGCAGAGAGGGTTGCTGGAAGTGACTGTTTTAGAATTGAGAAAGGTGTGGTGGGACAAATTCCTCAAGATGTTCACCATCTTTGCATTGTGTCCTACGGTGAAATAGTAATCCCAGAGCAGATTCTTGAGATGAAAAATTTGCGCACTCTAATCATGTGTTATTCTGTGAAGATGAGTAAAGAAGATTTTGAGCGTGTGCTCATGAGACTAAGGAAGCTGCGGGTGGTGCGTGTGGAACTCCAACCGTTGGGAACGATCCCAGCATGTATTGGTGAACTAAAACATCTGCGGTATCTTGGTGCTTTTGAAGACGATCCCCTTCCCCTCAACTTGATTTTGCCACCCGAATTTACCAAGCTTTACCATCTGCAGGAGCTCTCTGTCCGACCTTACTCCAGGTTGCATTGTTCCTCGAAGGAAAAAATGAGCAACCTTATCAATTTGCGTAACGTGTTCACGCCGCATCACTTGGACTTTCCTGACATAGGGAGGCTGACATCGCTCCGAACTTTATATCGATTTTATGTACGGAATGAGAGGGGATACGAGATACAACAGCTGGAGCACCTGAATAGCCTCCGTGGCACCCTGTCCATTAAATTATTTTGCAATTCACCCCAGAAAAACCCACATGTGAGAAAACCCCATCCCTATCCTAGCCCGTTTTGACTAAGCAGGTAGGCCCGAATTTATTGAAAATACATTTCCTACGATTGAAGATACAACGATATTTGTTATATAAATATTTTTTTTGAAAACGTCCATGGCCGAGATTTAATTAGAAGACGAGAAAAAGTACAAATACAAGGAGGAGATTACAAGGTGCGAAGGCCGCACCCTTGGACGGGGAGGTAAGCAATAAACCCAAAAAGGAAAAAAGGAAAACAGAGGGAAAGAGGAGGGTATCCTTCACGTGAGCCTTTTAAGGAGAGACTGAAGTTGTGACGTTGTTATATAAATATAATATTTATGTATTATTAATCTGCACCTTTTTAACTGTATATGAAAACGGGAAGGATTACAAGTGCCGTGAAGGCTGTAACCTGTAAGCTCTTGAAGTAGTAAACGATAGAGGGGGGAAATGTAAAAAGGAGGGAGAAGGTGGCCCGCTAATCCTAAGCATCGACAACATCAATGGGGCCACATGTCAGTACCTATGTGCCATACAAAAGTCAGTGCTTCAATGCATTCCCTCTCAATATAAGTTACATAAATCTTGAAGTAAGCGAAGAGATAAATAATCACCATCTATCATTTATTTATATTTTAATATTTATGTAACTGTCAAAAGAAAAAATATAAAAGCACGTCTGGTGAAACAAACCTAGGCCAATGCTGGACCAGCGATTTGTTTTTGGTCTTAGAGAGGGCTGCTAGGTATGGCCCACCGGTCAAACAAGGGAAAGCAGTGCAGAGGGAGAAATCAGGGAAGGCGGTGACTGCAAACGATGGTGCAAATTGCACAGGCGACTAGCCGACTAACAAAATGAGATGGTGCGACCCCAGGACAGCGGTGGGAGGCGGCGTCGTAGGTAGGTGAGCACGATAGTGGCATTGGCAGTGTCAGGGCGGCAGCCATGGTGAAGGTGGATGGCGACGGCGGTGCTCTGGCGGTGTCCTCCAAGAAGTGGTGAAGTCATGAGCACGATGATAGCAAGGGGAGTCCGTCAGTGCGGTTGGAGCGGGTGGAGATGGCTGGAGGTAGCCGGTCAACGGTGCCGACGCCGGGGAAGAAAGTGGTGCCAGTGACAACGCTCCATGGTGAAACGATGACCAAATTGGTGAGCGGAGAAGGTAGCGGAGATGATGGTGACGCTACGTACTGTGCAAGAAATTTAGGAGAGGCTCACCGAAGCAAATGTAATCGATGGCAACATTCAATGTAATCGATGACGCTACTGTGCAAGAAATTGATTGAGGGATAGGTTCAAACAAGTCAGGAACATGATGTGACGTGAGAGAACGGAGGAGGCTGGCTAGATTCAGTCGCGATTGGAGGTGATGGGATGGATGTGTGGAGGAGGCCGGCGGCAGTAGGTGGGGTGGCAGTGACTGTTAGGGAGAAGATAGATGAAGAGGAGGTTGAAGAAGAGGGGAAGAAGAGGAAGATGGATAAAAGAGTCCTTTCACTATCCACTTAATAGCGCTTGGGCCATGGAAATGGCACGGAGGGTACAAAATAAAAACTCAATGTCATCCAGGAAAGTTAAATTGTTTTGTGTTAAATCTGATATTAGGTCAAAACTCAGTGGTATAGTGAAAATTTTCTCAAACAAAGTAAAAATTTAAATATCATAGAGGGAAGAGAAATTTTTTTAGTGATAAATCTAAAATCAGGTCAACACACAGTGGCATATAATTTGCATCGTGTGGTATAGCAAGAAAGTATCACGAAGACAAGTATGTACTTTGTGTTTTGTTAGGTTCCTCTCTAATCTTACATGCTATACTTGTCATTTTGTAAGTATGGGGTGTACTTTTGACAGGTATGAGCTGTAATTGATAAGGACAATGACAGCGTAAATATAGAAAAACTAAATGTACTATGTTTGTTGATATAGCCTTCAATATTCATAACTATAATAAAAAACTCATTATTTTTTGTGTCAAATTCTGAACTCTCATTTCTACCGTTGTATATTTGTCCGGCCAAGCAACTACTACCTCTGTTCAAGTTTACATGACATATTTCCTCTTGGCTCATAACAAAGAGACATGTAAAATGACTAATCTATCTCTAATTATTATCTGTAAGCACTATATTCAATATATATATACAGAGAATATAAAATCAAGCTAATTGTTTATTAGGGTATAAAAGAAATATCATACTAATTTTATATTAAAAATATAAAATACGTTACGGACAAGATCATTTACAAAAATATGCCTTATATTTCTATACTGAGGAAGTATTATTTTCATTCCGAGGCATAGTGCTTGCTTCAAGCAGCACAATGTTAAGAATTACTAACAAAGGTAATTTTCTAGACTAATAAAAAAAACTCATTATTTGTGTCAAAATCTGAACTCTCATTTTATATTTGTACGGCCAAGCAACTAATAACTCTATTCAAGTTTACATGACTTATTTTCTCTTGGCATATAGACCAAAGAGATATTGAAAATGACTAATCTATCCCTAATTATTATCTATAAGCACTATATTCAATTCATGCATATAGAAAATATAAAGTAAAGGTAAATATTTATTAGGGCATAAAGGAAATATCAAACTAATTTTGTATTAAAATAAAAAATACATTTTATATTTATAGATAAGATTATTAAAAAAAGTATGCCCTACATTTATGCGCAGAGGAAGTATTATTTCCATTCGGAGGAAGGACATATGAATCACATTGTTAAGAATTACCAACAAAGGGGAGTTGGTAACTATATTCAATTCATAACTACTATCAGCAACACAAGCTGATTTCTCCACAGTATGGTATATGGGCAATAAACAGGGGAGTTTCCTGAGGCTGATGCGGCCGTTGCCTCTGTGCAGTGCACAGTTGTGGAACTAGAAAACTATAATACAAATAGTTTTAAAGTCTTATAAATCGTGAGCCATCAAAATCGAAATCAATTCAAACAATAAATTTGGCAAATTGAAGATGTGATCTCCTGACATGTATTATGTATGTACAGAAAGAAAGAAAGAAAGAAAGAAAGAAAGAAAGAAATCCTTGCGTGCCCTGCCATAAGGGAAAAGCAAGGATAAACGCAGGGGCATGGCAATGGCGATCGATGTGTTGACCAGGCCAGGGAAGCAAGGTCGGCATCTCTCTTGCTTTGCCGGCCTTTCAAGAAATGTAGCCATCGCTAATAATTATCTCTCTTTCAACCCTGCTTGCTTGCCTAAATACAAGAATAAGTTAAGAGAAACACACACTAGCTAGTACGGAAGATATGGCCATAGTTCTAGATGCTTTCGCATCCTACCTCGCCGACCTGCTCAAGCAGGCGGCACAAGATGAGGTCGGGATGCTGCTCAGAGTCTCCGGCGAGATCGACAAGATGGGCGCCAAGCTTTGGGACCTCAAGAACTTCCTCGCCGATGCCGAGAGGAGGCGCATCACCGACCAGAGCGTACAGGGGTGGGTGAGGGAGCTCAAGGACGCCATGTACGATGCCAGCGACATCCTCGATCTCTGCCAGCTCAAGGCCATGGAGCCTGGTCCATCCGCGGTAGACATGGGGTGCTACAACCCCTTGTTCTTCTGCCTGCGCAATCCCCTCTTCACCCACAACATCGGCAACCGCATCAAGGCTCTCAACCAGAAGCTGGATAGCATCAAGGAGCGGAGTGCCGCCTTCAGCTTCATCAATCTTGGTTCCTATGAGGACCATAGTAGCATGGCGTATTTCTCTCGCCCTGCTGCCAGGCGCCATGAGACGACGGGGGAGCCTGTTCGGTCGGATGTTGTCGGGGAGAAGATCGAAGAGGACACAAGAAAGCTGGTGGAGATGCTGACATCAAAGGAGGGCAACAGCAACATCATGGTGGTCGCCATCGTGGGCGTCGGCGGGATCGGCAAGACCACCCTCGCCCGGGAGGTCTTCAACCACGACACCATTAAGGACAAGTTCGACAAGACGATATGGATGAGCGTCAACCAAGACTTTGACAAGGCTGAGCTGCTCAGGACGGCCATCACCTTGGGCGGGGGAGACCACCGTGGAGAGAAAGCAATGGAAGTGCTTAGGCAAACCCTTACTACTGCCTTGACAGGGAAGAAGGTCTTGCTGGTGATGGATGACGTGTGGAACGAGAAAGCATGGGAGGGTGTGCTTGAGACACCCTTGGGCAACGCTGCTGCTCCAGGCAGCCGAGTTGTTGTCACCACAAGAGACGAAAGAGTTGCTCGAGGGATGAAAGCTGTGCATCCCTACCACCGTGTCGATGAATTAGGCACCGAAGATGCCTGGTTATTGCTCAAGAAGCAGGTCCGTTGGAATTAATCCTTCTTTTTTTGTTTTAACTTTTTATGGTTTTTGAAATATTTTTTATTGCTAACAAATAATAATTACAAAAGTAGGAAAGTTGGACCAAAAATTCCGATTCTAGCTACGTTTAGTGTTAGCCTCCAGGATGAACTGCTAGGGCTTAGCTAAGAGGTGTCCCTATACATGCAACTGTTACGCATGTAATCTTCTCGACACATGATCACTGTCCTTTTGGACTGTCCAAAGAGTGTAAATAAGTACTCTTGATCCCTGATCACAAGTCTCCGTAAAAGACTCCACCTCACAGACATGTGGTCTTAAATGGCAAAACGTTAGTAAAAAAACACCATACTTAGAGCAAGTACAAAACAAAGCCTGTGACTTACTCCATCACTTATATAGAATAAGCAGTATAGCCAGTTTATATAACAACTATTTTTAAAGGTTGTCTCTAGAGAAACGCTAAAGCGTTTAATTTAGACATTCAACACTAACTTCATCTTTGTGGCTATTGACAAAACACTAACTTCAACACTAACAGTCGCTCGCATAGGCTCCAACACTGGCTTTTAGCCAGCGCTAGTACCTATTTTCCTGTGCAATGCTGGCTACTAAATAAGAGCCGGTTCTCTTCTCTCTCCTCTTTTCTCACTCTTTCACGTAGGACAAAGCTGACGTGTACATAATTATAGGAAGCTGATGTGGCCTTATTATACTTGCTCATTGGCTCTGTTTGTTGAGCCTTAGACTTTTTGACTTATAATTTAAAGCCAACTTTTAGACTTAAACAACTTAAAAGCAATTAGTTTTCATACATGGTAAAGGTGGGTATGTAATTTTACTCTAACTTTAGTGATATTAGTGTAAAGCCAATTTTCAATAAGCCCCAAAAGCAACTCTCTGGTGATTTTTGTCTTTTAGTTATATGTAATTTATGGCTTTAAAAAAGCCTAGGTAAAAATGTAACTATTTGTTTAGATTTTAGCTTTTTACCTTTTAAACGGATGAAAAGCCTAACCAAACAGGGTCTTAGATGTTGAGCATTGGTTGTGGGTCTCCCAAGGTGTACATCCTTTTTCTTCCGTCTACGGTGGGACAAGGTGTTGGACAGCGTCCTTCCTAGTTTACCAATTTCCCTTCCAACTGTCTTACTTTTGTGATTTCGTAATATTATTAAGCACTATTAATAAAAAATTTGGCTCTGAGATATGACTTTGACTATTTTTTTATGACTTTACGCTAAGATGTACTAATATATTACTCCCTCTGGTCACAAATAGTTATTGTTTTGGACATCAACACGGTCTCCAAAACACACCATTGACCACTAATTTCTACCATAATATATATATATATATATAGGAAGCCTCTTTTCTACTCCTAGGAGTAATTACTCCCTATGCCGTATCTCACAACGTATGGGGTATCTTATACGATGGAGGGTATGTACGCGTAATATATGAGTATATAAGATCATCTAGGTGATATGTACATTTTTTCAGAGGTGGTATGTATATTTTTTGGACATACTCCTTTTTATGTGTATATATGAAGGTATTTGTGAAATAAGCTAAAAATCATGGACTCCCTTGCAATTTTTTCATGTGGCTCACATTGGAGTATCTTATAATTAGTGTATGAGTGTACCCAAAGTGATAAAGGAGTATTTCAAGTTCGTTTAGGTAGTATTTCAGAGATGGGAGTAACTACACCCGGGAGTAAAAGATATTTTTCCTATATATATATATATATATATATATATCTAATAGAATTATAATATTATGAAAGTACTTTTCGAGACAAATCTACACATATGATTTTCATGTATCCAATTTAAATATTTAAACAAATATTGATAATCAAAATTTTGAAAGTTTGACTTCACTTATGTCCAAAACGACAATTATTTGTGATCGGACAGAGTATTGTAAAAGTATTTTTAACGAAACTCTATTAATATAATTTTTATATAGCCAATTAAGATAGTTTAAAACCGTTGGCGGTGAAGGCAGGGATTCTAACACTTATTCTAGCACGGAGGGAGCATGCAGTAGCATCTGAATCAAGCTAATAATATTTTATTTATTTTTATTGACAGCACTAGCTAATTACTCCCAAATTACCTCTGGACGCATGCTCATAGCTCCTCTAGCTCGCTGTGCAATACAATCAGTTGTTTAATTACATGCAGTATAATTAATTTTATTCTGCTTTGTGTTTTATGGGAGGATCCTGTTCTGCTCACACCTTAACCTGTCACGGTGCTAACTCTATCACGGTGCCGGTATTAATTACGCTTCTAAATTTCACGGTGCCAATATTAATTACGCTTCTAAATTTCACGGTGTTAAGTAGTGAAACCGTAAAAGGAGATTGACCGATCAAGATGTCTGTATTAGCAATTCACTAACACATTATTCTTTCCTCGACAAGCTGATTAGCAACTTTTCTCTAGAAAAAAATAATTAGCAACTAAATAGAATCGGCGTACTAGCCGTTACCAACATGTCCTGTATTAACTCTTATCAGTTAACTGCTTGCAGGTAGTCTCTAGCGAGATAGATGAACATGAGATTGATGACACGCTAAAGGATATTGGATTGCAAATCATAGTAAAATGTGGTGGTTTGCCACTTGCTGTCAAAGTAATGGGAGGACTCTTACGCAAGAGGGAGAAACGACTAAGTGATTGGAACAAGGTTCTAAATGATTTCACGCGATCAGTACCCGAAGAGCTAAACCACGCAATATACTTAAGCTACGAAGATTTGCCTCCTATATGAAGCAGTGCTTTCTGTACTACTCCTTCTACCTAAAAATACAGAGTTCTCTAAAAATACAGTTATTAGCATGTGGATTAGTGAAGGATTTCTTCATGAAAACTCAGAAGATTTAGAAGAATTAGGAAGCGAGTGCTATACGGAGTTAATATTGAGGAACCTTATAGAGCCAGTTCCAGAGTACGCTGATCAATGCATTTGCAACATGCACGATGTTGTTCATTCATTTGCTCAGTATGTTGCCAGAGACGAAGCACTAGTAGCTCAAAATGGTGAAACTAACATTATCGATAAACTTAGTTCACAAAAGATTTTTCGGTTGTCTCTAGAAAGCAAGGGATTGGAGTCAGATGAGTTCGAATGGAGTTTTTTACATGCACATACATCACTAAGAACACTAATATCAATTGGCCATATGAAGATTAAGCCTGGTGATTCATTGATTACTTTATCAAGTCTACGGACTCTACATGTAGAATCTGCTAACTTTGCTGCATTGGTTGAATCTTTGCATCAACTCAAGCACCTGAGGTATTTGGGACTAGAAAAAACTGACGTATCTAGATTATCAGAAAACATCAGCAAAATGAGATTCATGCAGCACATTAGCCTTTATGGTTGTAAAAGTTTGGTGGAACTTCCTGATAGCATTGTGAGACTAGGGCAGCTGAGGTATCTACGTCTTACTGGCACAAGTATAAACAGTACGCCTAGAGGGTTCGGAGGTCTAACAAACTTGAGGAAACTCTATGGGTTTCCAGCCCACATGGATGGTGATTGGTGTAGTTTGGAAGAGTTGGGGCCTCTTTCCCAGCTCAGAATTCTCGGATTAAGAAATTTGGAGAATGTATCTGCTGCCTCGTCCGCCACAAAGGCCAAGCTTGGTGGAAAGGTGCATCTTACCAATCTATTCTTAAGCTGCACCAGTAGGGTGGGAGATGATGGGTTAGTCAAAGAGGAAGAAGGCATCTCTGAGGAAGAGCAGCGACGAATCGAGAAGGTGTTTGATGGCCTCTGCCCAACGCCCTGCTTAGATATTCTTAAAATCTTTGGATATTTTGGCCGTCGTCTCCCAGGGTGGATGACGTCCACAGCAGCAGTGCCTCTCAAGAGCTTGAGGATTCTATTGTTGGAGGACCTAGCCTGCTGCTGCTGCACCCAAATCTTTGATGGTTTGAGCCAGCTCCCCTATTTGCAACTCTTACAGATCGACCGTGCTCCAGCCATCAAGCGTGTTGGGCCTGAATTCCTGCAGCTCTGCTATCACCATAGTCATCATCCATCATCCCAGTCCCAGGTGGTTGTCGCGTTTCTGAGACTGCAACAGATGCGCTTAAAAGGAATGGTGGAATGGGAGGAGTGGGAGTGGGAGCCTGAGCAACTAAACGTGCAAGCCATGCCTGTCTTGGAGCTGCTTCACCTCGACCGTTGCAAGTTAAGGCGTCTTCCTCCGGGCCTTGTGTCACATGCAAGGGCTTTGAAAGATCTATGCATATACAGGTTCGAGCATCTCAACTCCTTGGAGAACTTTGCTTCTCTTGTTGAGCTTGATGTGCGACACAATCCTAACCTAGAGAGTCTCACTAATCTCCCCAAATTGCAAAAGCTTGTCGTCATGTGCTGCCCAAAGATGAAGGTACTAGAGGGTGTGCCTGCACTCCGGAGACTCGTGCTGGAGGACTATGACATGGAGATGCTCCCGGACTACATGCGAGATGTAAAGCCAAGGCATTTGCTGCTAGACTGCAGCTTAACGCTGTTGAGTTCCATAGCAGTGGGGCAATCTGGCCCTGAGTGGGACAAGTTCAGCCATATCCAGCATGTCAAGGCCTATGCAGATGATGGAGATAATAAAAAGAAATGGTACGTGTTGTATACAAGAGATCCCTACAGCTTAGAGGCAAATATCAGCGGCTCTTTCGTATCTGCAGGTAAATTAAAACTCGTGCTAATTTGTTTGGTTACTCTGTTTTCTTTGTTTCCTCTTGTTCATTACATTGTTCATCCGGATGCTAGAGTCTAGAATATTTTCCTACTTTTTTTTCTTTCCTCCTAAAAGAAATATTCCCAACTTAAGTTTTTAGTTTTGCTTGACCGCGTATCTCAGGGGACGAAGAGGAGTAGGACATACGGGGAAGAACATGATGGAAATGGGAGGAGATTGTTTCACACGTTTGCAGAAAATTCTACAACCAAATCATCAATTTTTAGCCTAGAGCTACTCGCCTCCATTGCCGGGGACGATTTGGCCCTGAGGCAAGTTCAGCAAACGGGTATGTCAAGACCTATGCAACAACACAAGAGATCCCTCCTTCAACCTGGAGACCAATACCATTGACGGCTTTTCCAAATCTGCAGGTAACTTAACACAGCTGCTTCATCTTAATTTGTTTGGATACAATTGTTAGTTTGATTTCTTTGTTTCGTCTTTTTCCTTCCTTCATCTGTAATTCCTCTCTTCATCATTAATTTAATATGCTAGGGTCTGAATGTATTTCCTACTTTTACCCCTTTTTTTTTAAAGAGATAATTCCAAGTGGTGTGTCACCGAGGCCGGTGCGAGCGAGACTGACCTGCAGAACAACATCAACAACGCCTGTGGCTACGCCGATACAGAGCGGTGGTGCATGCTTTGATCCGAACAATTTTCTAATAACAATTGTACAATTGTATATTTTCCCCCCTGGTCTGCACCCATCAGCACAACACTACAACTTCCTACACTTTTCTAATAACAATTTTATCTTTTTTGAACCTGGCACTGCGTCATTTTGCATTGGACCTCACTGGTCATATAAAAAGAAATATTTTGGTTCTGCTGTATTGATCGCGTTGGATGTCTAAAATAAGGTTTTTGGATTGCTGAATAAATTAGCACTTTCATGTATAAATCGAATAGAAGATAATTCATGAACACAAACTGATTGTGAAGCCTACGCATTAAACACAAGTATATTGCAGACATGCATATAATCAATCTACACATATGTCTCTCTAATATACTACAAAACAGTAGCAACAAGATTGGAAATAGCGGAGACATTGAAATGTACCGATCTGGTTGAACAGAACCAGAGGCGTGGAGAGAAGCCGAGGACCCCGTTGCGATGACGCAGAAGACGATGCAGATCACGAACGGAGAGGAAGAAGATCGCGAGCAGTCACACCGAGCGCTTCCAAAAACCTTATTTTACGCACTTTGGTTTATCGATGGCTGGCTTTGCCGATCGCCCGTAGGATACATACTACAAATCACAGGAGGGATATATATATATATATATATATATATATATATATATATATATATATATATATATATATATATATATATCATTCAATTTTATGGTATGCAAAGCTAAAAGAATATGTAAATGCCATCGAGTATGGTACAGGAATAATGGCGATTCATTATAAGTACGGAGCAATATGTACTGATCATTAAATCATAAATAAACGCTAGAACATGTAAGAGCACTCGTTAAAGTCTCTAGCTACCACAATGATTTGTCAAAAGAATAACTATAGAGGTGGAGATTAATTAGATACGCAATAGCCCTGCTATAGCTTATTGATATAAGCTATAGGACTGCTAATCCGAATGCATTCCTCGAACAAATCGCAGCAGACAGAACAGCAAGATGCAACCGAAGAAAGACATGGAAAAGGAAATAATAGCATACAGGCATCATCGGATGAAGCTGACCACCCTCCCCCCTTGCCTCAGGCTCAGGGAGATCACAAAGCTTCATCGCAAAATCCATAGCCTCCATAGCAACAAATTCCAAGTCAATCTATAAATCGAAGAAACAATATGCATTAGAACGGAAAATCTACCAACAGAACCGGAATGAACGAAAAATCCAAGGGCGATATTTGCCTTAACCTATTCCACCTCCACTACCAGAGGCCCTCCCTCGCTGGGATGTTGGCTGCCGCAACAGCGAGAGAAGCCACGGGCACTGCCCAAGTCTCAAGCAAGATAAGATATACGGGGTGAGTCATGACTCATGAGAGCGTGCGTCTCACCATGGCCCGACGACACTGCTGCTTCCTGGCTCCGGCCTCCGCCACTTCAGCCTATGCCCTCCTAATTAAGCAAGTAGTGGGGGCTGGCCAACCAAAAGTTGCGGAGCGGACGGGAGGGAGGAGGTGAGGATGCGGTGTTGGCCCTGGGAGGTGCCGGAGGGGCGAAGCGGCGCCGGACCGAGGCAAAGGAGCTGCAAGCCGGGAGAAGACGACGTGACGGCGGTGAGAAGGCCGCACACAAAGGGGGCAGCGGTGGCACCGCCTTCTCCCCTCTGCTCCGTTGCCAGCCCCAAGTAGAACGAAGCTAAGCTTTACGGCGGAACAGGCGATGCAGCCGGACCCGGTGAAGTAGGAGCAAGTTTATAAATCTCAGAGAAATTTCGCGAAATCTTGGTAGATCTCGGGTTTTGGTCGGAATGAGATTCAAACTTTTAGCCGGATAAAAAAATTAAAAAAAAATAAAATTGCTATAATATTTTCAAAAATATAGTCTTTCTAGTTTCCTACAAATAAAAAGGAATGTACTTCTGTTAAAATCAGAAATATTAACACTGGTATAATTCATTAGTGCACTTTTTTTAATTCTAAAGAAAAGCTATATATAAGCCACCAATATTTATCGACAAGCGGCTAAGAGTGTGTTTGATACAGCTCCAGCTTCATTGGATCTGTGGATCAATGTTTAGATGAATCATCTTGTTTTCAATTTAGACTAAAATATAAACTTAATTCACTTTATTTTAATTTATAAATTTCATATTTTAAATGAAGTTAGAATCTAAAATTCTATCAAACAAGATCTAAAAAGCAAGAAACAGATAAAGAAAGTTGCTCGTAAAATGTTAAAGTGGAGTCTGTAATAGCGTATCGTTGTCGAGTTTTCTTCCTCTTTTCATTATTTGCCTTGTCCTTTCATTTCAGAGCACATGGTGTCCTTGTACTCTTTTGAGTAGACTTGACAGCTGCAGACAGGGCTTGGATAAGACAGCCACTTATTGCAGCATAGATGCAGAACCAGCTCCCTGTCGTACCATTAATCATTTACAGCTCTACCATCAAATACATCCACACACACGAACAGATTCTGTTTGGCAGATATTCGGTGCATCACCACGCACGGCTGATATGCAGAATAGACTACAGCAAGTTTACATCATTCATGGCTGACGCTGATATTCGGTGCATCACCACGCATGGCTCATTATTCGGTGCAGACTACAGCAGGAAGTTTACATCATGGCTGACGCGCAGGCAATCCAAAGGGGTCGAGATTCTTCCACAAGACAAGATAGAACAAGATAAAGCTGGAGACTACCTCTGCCTTGGCCGGGTTAAAAAATCGTCACCCTGTCGCTGTAGATCTGAGGATTCAAAACAAATCGTAACCTACATAACATAAATCTGTAATATCCCAAAATTTTAAATAATAAAAATAAAATATGAAAATTTGAAAATCGAATTGAATAAAATTTTTAATCAAAATCATGAGTATGATTTAAAATACTATCGTCTATCTCCATTTCCTGCAAACCTTAATAAAAGGATAAGCCACAATATCAAACTCCAAATTAAATAAAATATAGTTGAAAATAAAAGTTCACCTCAAAATTTCAACTAATGCTTTTTCTGAATTTTCTTGATTTTTGCTTCAATACAGAAATCCTTTAGCATACACTTAACTAATAAAGAAAAGATAAGAATAAAAGTATATAACAATAAAATAAATAAAAATTTTCTCCAAGCTCAGGATACTTCGAGTGATACAATTATAAATTTACAAGTCACATCAAGTAATAAAATGTGATAAGAAAGGAATTCATGGAGCCTTGACTAACAACAGGTCAGTGTCGGAATTTAATAAAAATTATATTATATTATTTTGACTTGAAAATTTTATATCATCCTCTGGAACAATAAATACATCAACAGTAAAAATATTAGAGATTAATAACAAATTTTAGTATATATTTATACATGCGTATATTTTATAATAGGTCAAGACACTAAATTTATTGCTACCATATTGTTTTAGCAATAAAATATTACATGTGTGCAAATGTAAACAGAATGAAGAATATATGTTTTACCAATATAAAAGAATACATACATATATGTATATTTGAGAAGTTAAAATGTATGTATAACCTCAGAAATTAAGTATCAGATTAGGTAGAGCTAACCTTCGCACATTCTTAATGATAAGACCATAACAATCGGCAAAACGAACTACATTGAATTTAGAAGCCTTTAATGTTCATATGCATATAAACTATAACGGAAAAAATCAAAATAATACAAAACTAGTTTTAAAATACTTCTAAGATCATCCCTACTAATTAGGTGTAACTTTTGATCGGCTTTTCCAAACCTTGTGAAACTTTGTAGACATCTTTTTATGGATGTCAAGAACCTATTCAACTTTCAATCATAAAGATTGACGTCAAAGTTCTAGCCTTTTTCGAGATCCAGAAAGAGTGTGTAAAAACTAGGCCAAAACCTAAAACTTCACCATGTGCTTGCTCGTGGGGATTTAACGATCAACATGACCTTAAATGATCTTTCACATATCACACCAAGCAAGAACACTCAAGAAAGATCCCTCAAACTAACAAATCAACAACTACCCCAAGAACTTCTTTCTTAACTCAAAAACTGGTTTCTTAAAGAAATTTAGATGACTAGGAAGAAGCTTGTCTAGATGATTGAGGGGATGATCTTTAGAGAATACATCTATTAATCATACATCCTTGACAGCACGAAATTAAGCAAAAAAAGAAACCACAGTAACTTAATTATGTATACTATATATTAAACCGGGTGGGATTGCCGGCCTCCCAGGTGAGCCACGTGTCGGCCCCTGGTGAGGCCCCCCTGGGAAAATCAGAAATCGCGTTTAGGTCCTTTCGAAAAAAATAAAAATCGCGTTTAGGTCCTTTCGAAGGTTTTTTACTGAAATAGACCCGAAAAAAAATTCAAAATTATGTTTAGGTCCCTCGCGGTTTACATTTAGATCCTCCGGGTGCTTTTTAGCGAATCGGACCCCGAAAAAAAGTACTTTATGCCCTCTACGATTAAAAAATCAGATTAAATCGAAGGTTTATAGCGACCCATGGATTCACCACCGTTATTTTTTAGTGAAACGGACCACGAAAAAATTAGATTACTTTTTCCCCATCTACAGTGAAAAACATAGGTTCGTCGCGGTTTACATTTAGGTCCTCCTGGTGCTTTTTAACGAATCGGACCCCGAAAAAAATACTTTATGCCCCTCTACAGTTAAAAAAATCAGATTAAATCGAAGGTTTATAGCGACCCATGGATTCGCCTCCGGTTGTTTTTTTATCGAAACGGATCTGAAAAAAATTAGATTACTTTTTCCCCATCTACATGAAAAAACATAGGTTAAATCAGATTTATATCAACCCATCGATTCGCGACGGATTGTAGCTGCGGTTTTCTAAAAAAATGTAGATTCATTGAAGGTTTATAGCTAACGACCTATTTTTTTAAAAACAAATATGAAAATCGAAAATACTACCCTATGGATTTGCTAACGGGTCCTATCGACTTCTGAATCTGCAGCAATAGCCTATTATTGCTAGTTATTATATAAGCTCATTTGTATCGCGATGGAGTTTGAGGGGAAAATGGACCTCAGCTATTTTCTCAAATAGATCAGTTTGTAGTTATGTGCATGGTTCATTTCCTTTTTAATTGCGTATGAAAGGTTGAATAATAACAAGTGCGGTGCAGGTTGTAAGCTCTTTAAGTAAACAACAGGGCAAAAAAAAGTGAGAAGGTGGGCAGCTAATCCTATACATTTGTTGCTTCTTGAATGGTCAGATCACAACTGCTTATGTTACTGCCGTAGCAGCTGCGAGCCAGCCGTGGGTAAAAGCATCAGACGGCCAGGCGCAGCAGCCCCACGATCCAACGGCCCTCCCTGCGCCCCAACTGCTCACCACATATTCACGTACGTGTTCATCAGTTATTCACGTGATCCGAGGGTGTTGATGTTAGCCCGTGCCACGTGGGCGCGTGAGAATCAGTCATTAATCGGGCGTCATTTAGAACGGAAGAAAAAAGAAAAATAAAGAAAAGACGGATAGAGTTATTTAACGAGTTAAACCTCTGGTTTGGTTTCACCTCTTAGAGCAGCTGAGCAAGACGCATCCTTCTCTCCAACCGAAGGTAAGTTTGGCTCCCCCTTCTATATATGTTGCTAGCTTGTAGCTACAGCTCCCCTATTTCTTCTTAATTGTTTCTCATCTATACGAGCTTCTCATGCTTAAAATTCTCTCTGTCCGGCTTTCCGATTGAGCTCTTTTACGATGGATTAAAATCAATATAAGCCGTTCATTTCTTTGAACCTAATGGTAGTAAAATTCAAAGAAGGATAAAAGGGTAAAAAAACTCTGCTATACTATTTGTCCTCTAGGTAAAACACGTCCTGTGATCGTGATAAATGGCGGATGGATGGATAAAAAGCCTCGGAAGATCACCAGGTATTCGATGAATCTAAAACTGTGAACGAATTAGGAAAAATCTAAAATACCCCTGATGAAATGGATAGGAAAAGTCTACCACCACTACTTATTACCTGTGTTTTCCATTCGAAAATATCTCTTCCAATTTTGCATGCACCTGTAGCTCTGCCTTTCTTGTTGTCAGCAATATAATTAATGCTAGCTAGCATTTTATTCTATTAAAAAAGAGAGACTAGTTGAGCTAAATTGATTAGCAGTATTGTTCTTTCTTTATGAGCTCTTTTACAATGGATTAAAATCAATATAAGCTATCCATTCCTTTGAATATAATCGTTGAAATTAATTTAGAATACTTTTGAGGGGTGGATGGTTAGATTTAATTTCTATCTATGTTATCCACAGTAAAATTTTTCTTCTTTATTGATATGTAATTCAACTTTTAACCTTGGCAAGAATCTGTAGTCGAAACTAATTATGATATTAGAGATGATGTTTAATCGAAACTAATGATGATATTCGATTTTTAGCCTTGGTAGAATCTGTGTAGTAGAAACCTGAAGCAATGGCGGTTGTCCTGGATGCTTTTGCATCCTACATCCAAAACATGCTGACGGAGATGGCGAGCGAAGAGGTCGAGATGCTGCTCGGAGTCTCCGATGAGATCGACAAGATGGCCACCAAGCTTGGGGACTTCAAGAACATCCTCGCTGATCTTTGAGAGGCGCATCACCGACCGAGGCGTGCAGGGGTGGGTGAGGGAGCTTAAGGCGCTATGTATGATGCCACCGACATCCACGATCTCTGCTTGCTCAAGGCCATGGGCGTGGTCCATCCATGATAGACATGGGGTGCTGTAACCCTTGCTCTTTGCCTCATAATCCCGCCGCACATGACATCGGCAGCCGTATCAAGGCTCTCAACCAAGAGCTGGACAACATCAAGGACAGAAGTGCCATCTTGATTCCTCAACCTTGGTTCCTCGAGGATCGTAGCGGCGACGCACTCCTCTCGCCTGCGCCCGATGAGCCGTGAGACGTCGGGGAGCTCGACCGATCAGCGTGGTTGGGGAGAAGATCGCGAGAGACACGACGGAGTTGGTGCAGATCTTGACAGAAAAGGAGTGCAATAGCAACATCATGGTGGTCGCCATCGTGGGCGTTGGCGGGATCGGCAAGACCACCCTCGCCGGGAGGTCTTTAACCATGACACCATTAAGGACAAGTTCGACAAGGCGATATGGTTGGCGTCAACCAAGACTTTGACAAGGCTGAGCTGCTCGGGCGGCCATCACCTTGGCCGGAGAGACCACCGTGGAGAAAGCAATAGAAGTGCTTAGGCAAACCCTTACTCTGCCTTGACAAGGAAGAAGGTCTTCTTGGTGATGGATGGCGTGTGGAGCGAGAAAGCATGGGAGGGTGTGCTTGAGACGCCCTTGGGCAACGCTGCTGCTCCAGGCAGCCGAGTCCTCATCACCACAAGAGACGAAAGAGTTGCCCGAGGGATGAAAGCTGAGCATCCCTATCACCATGTCGACAAACTAGGCACCGAAGATGCCTGGTCATTACTCAAGAAGCAGGTCCGTTGAAATTAGTTGATACTTCCTTCCTTCATTTTATACTTGACATTTTTACTTTTTGATCTTCGATGTATTTTTGTTGCTAATAAATAATAATTACAAAAGCACAAAGGTAGAAAAGTTGAGCCAAAAAATTAAGAGGCGTGCCTGTACAAGCTTGCGCCTCCAACAACGTCTATGTGCATACACCTGATCACTGTCCTTTTGATCTCCAATCAGAAGTTGCCGCACGTTTCAGTGGAAGACCTCACAAATATGTCATGTCTTAAAAAAAGCTAAAAGTTAGTAACAAAGAACACTATATTTCGATCATGTTTGTTTGATCTTTCATTCTAGCATGAAAGTCAAAAAAATCAAATACTAAATAAAGTGGTAGCTTTTTAAATGGGTTTTTCTTTTAAAAACCACAAGTCTCTATATAACTAAAAGCTAAAAGCCACCGGATATGTTTTTTTGCATATTGAGAATTGGTTTTAGACTAATACTACTGAAATTAAGATAAAATTATGCACCTCTACCACATATAAAAACATACTGCTTTTAAGCTACTTAAGGCAAGAAAAAATGTTAGCTTTAAGCTTCTGGATTAGTCTATGTCCAAGGCCCTATTTATTTAGGCTTTGGCTTATAGCTTAAAGTCAGTTTTTTTGCTTAAGTCTATTTTATACATGATAAATATGGGTAATGTTGCTCTAACTTCTAACTTCAATGGAATTGGTCCAAAACCAACCCTCGTCATAAAAAAAAAAAGCACTTCTTTGGTGGCTTTTTGTTTTAGTTATATAAAACTTATGTCTTTTATAAAATCCTAGTTAAAATACCACCCTGTTTGTCATGGAAGCTGAAAAAAAAACCTAAATAAACAGAGCCTATACAAACATCTATAGTGGGACAAGTTGTTGGGCAGCGTCATTCTGTGTTCCAACTTTCTTACTTCCGTGATTTCCTAATTATTATTTACTATTTATAAAAACTTTGGCTCCCATACAACTTTGACTATTTTTCTATGACATTAAATTAAGATGTACTAATACAGTATTATAAAAAAATTCAACAAAAAAGATATGTTAATATAGTTTACATATAGCCAATCAAGATACTTTTAAACCTGTTTGCGATCAAGGCACGGATTGTTAATAAATATTTGTGGTTTTTTTATGTTTCTCAAGATATTTTTATTTCTAATAAATAATAATTACAAAAGTAGGAAAGTTGGTCCAAAAATTACAACAGTTAGTACTCCTTTGGTTACAAATAATGTTGTTTTGGACATCGATCTGGTCTTTAAAATACAAATTTGACAACTAATTTTTATTATAATATATTTATAAAATCCAATAAAATTATAATATTATGAAAGTACTTTTCGAGACAAATCTACACATATGATTTTCGTGTATCTAATTTAAATATTTAAAAATATATTGACAATCAAAGTTCTGAAAGTTTAACCGTAAGTACTTGTACTTGTTAGATGGAATGGCTGGCTTAACCTCTTGGGTCATGGCACAGCTTTCATATATAGCCAATGATACAATGGAAGATTACAACCGTGAGAAAAGCACGGAAAGAATCAAGGAGGCGCAGCTCCTGGAAACATGAGGAAGATATTTATCTCCTTCCATCTATAGAAATCTCATACTATGTTTAACACCCCCCCTCAATCTGGACGGTGTAACACTAAGTTCAGATTGCGCCGGAAATTACTGAAGGAGGAGAGCGGCAGCGGCTTCGTCATAACGTCAGCTAGCTGATCTTTAGAGGAGATGGGCCGCACATCAAGCTGCCGAGTAGAAACTCGTTCACGAACAAAATGATAATCCACCTCGACATGCTTGGTGCGACGATGAAAAATCGGATTAGCACACAGGTATGTGGCACCAATATTATCACACCACAGACTTGGCGGACGTGGTTGGGATATGCCCAATTCTCGCAATAAAACTTGAATCCAGATTAACTCAGCCGTGGCATCAGCAACCGCCTTATATTCCGCCTCAGTACTCGATCGGGACACCGTCGGTTGTTTGCGGGAACTCCAAGATATAAGATTGCCACCAAAGAATATGGCATAGCCACCAGTACTCCGCCGATCATCAGGGTTCCCGGCCCAATCAGCATCTGAGAAGGCACTAAGGAATAAGGAACTTGACTTAGTGAAGCATAAGCCCATATCAATAGTGTCATGAAGGTACCGAAGAATCCGTTTGACCGCTGCCCAGTGGTCTGTTGTTGGAGATGATAAAAATTGACAAACTCTGTTGACACAGAAAGATATGTCAGGTCGGGTCAATGATAAATATTGGAGGGCACCAACGACACTACGATATCTGGTGGTATCTTCAGAGGAAAGCTTAGTACCACCATCCAGCAGCAATTTCTCAGTAGGAACCATAGGTGTAGACACCCCTTTGGCGGCAAGCATATTGGTGCGAGTAAATAAGTCATGGATATACTTGTGTTGCATCAGAATAAGTCCTTGAGGAGTGTGCCGAACTTCAATACCAAGAAAGTAACTGAGGGCGCCAAGATCTTTGACAGCAAAATCATCGTGAAGTTGAGCAAGTAATCGTTCAGTTGCAACAGATGAGGAACTGATAATGATAATATCATCAACATAGATGAGCATGTATATCTGAATACCCTCCTTATTAAAAATGAACAAGGAAACATCGGCCTTGGATGCAGAAAAACCAAGGTGAAGAAGTTTAGTCTTTGAGGCGAGAAAACCGAGCACGTGGAGCTTGTTTCAAACCATATAGGATTTATCCAGCTTGCACAAATCGTCGGATGATGAGAATCCTCGAACCCGGAGGTTGCTTCATATAAACATCTTCATGAAGAATACCATGCAGAAAAGCATTCTGAATATCAATCTGCCGCATAGTCCAGCCACGAGAAACAGCAAGAGATAATAACAGCCGAATAGTGGTTGGTTTGACAACGGGACTGAATGTGTCATCATAGTCAACACCATATTGTTGTTTGAACCCTTTGGCAACCAAACGTGCTTTATAGCGATCAATAGACCCATCAGGCTTTTGCTTGAGTTTAAAAACCCATTTGCAATCAATAATGTTAAGACCAGCACGAGGAGGACTAAATGCCATGTTTTATTTTTAAGCAGTGCCTGAAACTCATCAACCATAGCCTGTCGCCAGAGAGGGTGCTCCATAGCAGTGACATGAGATGAAGGTTCAACAGTAGCAGTGCGTACCACTGAATAGCTGACCGTACCATCAGTACGTACCTTGGGTTGCCGAATATTATGTTTGAGCCGAGTACCATACTGGTGACCGGAGGCATCAATTGTTGAAGCAGCGGTTTGATTTGCCGAAGCATCAGCCGAAGACGCCACATCAGGCCCGGACCCAGCAGCCGGTGAAGACACGGCAGAGTTCGGAATAGCCCCGTCAGGTGGATCCGCCGAGGTAGTGAGCGGGGCGCCTGTACTGGGCGAAAGTCCCGAGCCAGATTCGCTCGGTGATGTGGCCGGTGATGCAGCGGACAGCATCGGCACCGATCCCGGAGGAGATTCAGAAGCCGCCGAATTTTCTGCATCCAACAGGTTAGCAGGTGCAGAAAGATGCATATGATCACATTCCAAATTATTACTGCTGCTACCCAGATGCAAGGTGCGCAAGGCAGAACTGGCAGGTGGCGATGACTGTGGTTGAGAGTTATTTGGACCGATCTTGGAGAAAGGAAAAATGTGTTCATCAAAAATAACATCCCGAGAAATATAGACACGGCCTGAATCAATGTCAAGACATTTGTACCCTTTATGTAATGAACTGTAGCCCAAGAAAACACATTCTTTGGAGCGAAAGGATAGTTTGTGCTTGTTGTAGGGACGAAGGTGAGGCCAACAAGCGCACCTAAAAACTTTTAATAATAAGTAATTAGGTGGAGTATCGAAGAGACGTTCTAAAGGACACTTGTTATCAATAACACGTGTGGGAAGGCGATTGATAAGATATGTGGCTGTAAGAAAGGCTTCGTCCCAGAATTTAATAGGCATGGATGCATGAGCGAGGAGAGCCAGACCAGTTTCAACAATGTGTCGGTGTTTGCGTTCAGCGGAGCCATTTTGTTGATGCGTGTGTGGACACGAAACACGATGAGCTATACTTAGAGAGTGAAAAAATGTGTTGTGAATTTTCTGGTATTCACCACCCCAATCAGACTGGACGCATTTGATTTGAGTGCCTAAAAGGCGCTCGACATGGGCCTGGAACTGCAAAAATATGCGAGGAGCTTCAGTGCGATCATGCATCAGATAAAGCCAAGAAAATTTGCTGAAATCATCTATGAAGATAATATAATATTTAAAACCCCCGACAGACGGAGGCGCAGGACCCCATACATCAGAAAAAATCAGTGTCAAAGGAGACGATGAACGATGAACAGAACTAGTATAGGGGAGTTGATGACTTTTCGCTAATTGACACGCATTACAAACTGGCAAATGTGACTCTCTAGGACATGAAATTTTATTGAGATGTAGAATTGAGTGAACAACTTGATATGCAGGGTGGCCAAGACGTGCATGCCACTGAACACGATTTGTGGATCTACTCACTAAGGCTTGCTTGAGAGCATCAGCATCAGATGGCGTGATCGGATAAAGTCCAGATTCACACCACCCGTCCAGAAGACTTCTCCTCGACATGCGATCCTTGATAGAAAAATGCCATGGATGGAATTCAAAAAATACATCATTATCACGAGAAAATTGATGAACGGAGAGTAGGTTTTGGAAATGTCAAGGACATGCAAAATATTACGCAATGCAAGTGGGCGAGCAGCAGTATTAATGGAAGAATGACCAATATGCAAAATCTGCAAACCTGCGCCATTGCCGACTTGAACTTGTTCACCACCATGATAGCGTTCACGAATGGTCAGACGATCAAGATCACTGGTCATATGATCAGTAGCACCCGTGTCGCTGTACCAATTCGGATCAATCTTGTATGAAGACATGGCCGCCAAAGCTGCAGACGGAGGATCTTCAGAATAGGAGTCATCCATCCTGTACCAGCATCGGATGGCTGTATGACCCATCTTGCCACAAATCTGACAAGAGGGGCGACCAGAATTGTCGCGGCGATCACCACGGGCATCAGCAGGCCGCGAAGAAGAGCCCCCTCGAGAGTGAACATGGCGGCCGCGACCACGATCACCACGACCGCGGCCGCGCTGATAACCACTACGGCCAGCATAGTTGGCCGAAGACCCATGATTAAGCTGGAGGTCAGCCTGGTGTTGCAATTGACGGGCTTCAAAGGACATGAGATGCGCATAGCCATCATCCAGAGTGAGGAGTTCACTTCTGGTAGTCATGGAGGTGACAAAAGGATCATAATCAGGGCCAAGACCAGCAAGAAGATATGCTATCACCTCTTCATCTCGTAGTGCAGCATCGGCGGCAGCAAGTTCAGTCGCCAGGCCTTTGATCTTGCGAAAATATTCAGCCGCTGGCATATCGCACTTCTTGGTTGTAGCGAGCTCCACACGGATTTGAACCGTGCGAGCACGAGTCGAAGAAGAAAACATGCGCTGCAGCGTGTCCCAGGCCGCCTTAAATGAGGTAGCCGAGACCACATCACGAAGGACCTCCTCAGACATGGAGGAGAGGAGACCGCTGAGGACCTGCTAGTCCTGATCATACCACTGATCGTACGCCGGGTTAGGCACCAGATCCGCATCAGCATCCTTTGAAGAGGCAACCAGCTTGGCGGGTGCAGCTATGGTTCCATCCAAATAGCCCATGAGCTTCGTACTCCGGAGATAGGGGAGGAGCTGAGCGCGCCATATGATGAAATTGGCCTTCGTGAGGCGGATTGTGATGGCATGGTGGAGGGGAATTGGGGCAAAGGCTGTTGGCTGGGAAGAAGAGGACATGTTCGATGTGGAGGAGGAGGAGGAAGATACAATGTCAATGAAAAATCCTTGGCTCTGATACCATGTTAGATGGAATGGCTGGCTTAACCTCTTGGGTCATGGCACAGCTTTCATATATAGCCAATGATACAATGGAAGATTACAACCGTGAGAAAAGCACGGAAAGAATCAAGGAGGCGCAGCTCCTGGAAACATGAGGAAGAGAATTATCTCCTTCCTTCTATAGATATCTCATACTATGTTTAACAGTACTGTTTGAATGCACACCTTAATCTTATGTACATGCCGCTCCAGCGTCCTTACTAATTGCCACGTTATTTACAGTCCATTCATATGTGGTGCCAGTATTAATTATATATGCTTCTAGATTTCAAATTATGTGGTGCCAGTACTTCTCCTCGACGAGCTAATTAGCAAATTTTCTCTGAAAAAAAGCTAATTAGCAAGTAAAAAAGAATACCGTTACCAACATGTTCCGTATTAACTCTATCGATCGGTTTAAACTGCTTGCAGGTAGTCTCAAGTGAGATCGATGAGCCTGAGATTGATGACACGCTGAAGGACATTGGAATGGAAATTATATTAAGATGTGGTGGTTTGCCACTTGCTGTCAAAGTAATGGGAGGACTCTTACGCCAGAGGGAGAAACGACGTAGTGATTGGAACGCGGTTCTGAATGATGCTATATGGTCGGTATCTCAAATGCCCGAAGAGCTAAACAATGCAGTATACTTAAGCTATGAAGATTTGCATCCATGCTTGAAGCAGTGCTTTCTACACTACTCGCTTCTCCCTAAAAATAAAGTGTTCATTAAGCATGAAATTGTTGGCATGTGGATTAGCGAGGGATTTGTCGTTCATGGAAACTCGGATGAATTAGAAGAATTAGGAAGCGAGTTCTATAAGGAGTTAATATTCAGGAACCTTATAGAGCCAGATACCATGTACCATGATCAACAGGTTTGCAACATGCATGATGTTGTTCGCTCATTTGCTCAGTATGTTGCCAGAGACGAAACACTAGTAGCTCAAAATGGTGAAACTAACATTACCGATAAACTTCGTTCACAAAAGATTCTTCGGTTGTCTCTAGAAAGCAAGGGATTGGAGTCCAATGAGCTCGAGTGGAGTTCTTTACATGCACAGAAATCACTGAGAACACTAATATCAGTTGGCCATATGAAGATTAAGCCTGGTGATTCATTAATTACTTTATCAAGTTTACGAACTCTACATGTATCTGCAAACTTTGCTGCATTGGTTCAATCTTTGTGTCAACTCAAGCACCTGAGGTATTTGTCCCTACAAGACACTGATATTTCTAGATTACCGGAAGACATCGGAAAGATGAAATTCTTGCAGCACATTTGCCTTTCTGGTTGTAAAAGTTTGGTGAAACTTCCTGATAGCATTGTAAGGCTAGAGCAACTGAGGTATCTAATCCTTACTGGCACAAGTATAAACAGTACACCTAGAGGGTTCAGAGGTCTAACAAATTTGAGGACATTACGTGGGTTTCCAGCTTACATGGATGGTGATTGGTGTAGTTTCGAAGAGTTGGGCCCTCTTTCCCAGCTCAGGATTCTTGAGTTAAATAATCTGGAGAATGTACCTGCTGCCTCGTCCGCCGCACAAGCCAGGCTTGGTGAAAAGGTTCATCTTATTGATTTATTCTTACACTGCACCAGTAGGGTGGGAGATGATGGGTTAGTCAAAGAGGAAGAAGGCGTCTCTGAGGAAGAGCAGCGACGAATCGAGGAGGTGTTTGATGAGCTCTGCCCAACATCCTACTTAGATAGTCTTAAAATCTTTGGATATTTTGGTCGTCGTCTCCCAGGGTGGATGATGTCCACTGCAGTAGCGCCCCTCAAGAGCTTGAGGATTCTAGTGATGGAGGACCTGGCCTGTTGCATCCAACTCCCTGATATTTTGTGTCAGCTCCCCAGTTTGCAGCTCTTAAAGATCCACCGCAGTCCGACCATCAAGCGTGTTGGGCCTAAGCAAGCACATTTGCAAGCCATGCCTGTCTTGGAGCTACTTCAACTCGAGCACTACAAGTTGAGGCGTGTTCCTCCTGGCCTTGCCTCCCATGCAAGGGCATTGATAAAACTACATATAAGCGATGTTCGGCACCTCAACTCCCTGGAGAACTTTGCTTCTGTTGTTGAGCTTGAAGTGGTTTACAACCCCGAGCTAGAGAGGATCACTAATCTCCCCAAATTGCAAAAGCTTGTCGTTGTGATTTGCCCAAAGCTCAAGGTACTTGAGGGTGTCCCTGTACTCCAAAGACTCGAGCTGAAGGTCTCCAACATGGAAACGCTCCCGAAATTCATGCGAGATGTAAAGCCAAGACTTCTGTTGTTGGACTGCAGCCTCAAGCTACTCGCCTCCATAGCCACAGGACGATCTGGCCCTGAGTGGGGCAAGTTCCGCCATATGGAGCATGTCAAGGCCTATACAGGCGATGGAGATAATGAAAGAAAATGGTACGTGTTGTATACAAGAGATCCCTACAGCTTGGAGACAAACATATCATTAACGGCTCTTCTTGATCTGCAGGTAAACTAATACTACTGCTCCATCATTTGTGTTCAGTTACTCTTTTTAGTTTGATTTATTTGTTTCGTCTTATTTCTTCATCAGTAATTCCTTTCTTCATCAGTAATTCAGTATGCTAGGGTCTGAATGTATTTCCTACTTTACCTCCTTTTTTGAAAGAGATATTTCCAACCTTTTTTTATTTCGCTTGACAGTGTTGTTTTCAGGGGAAGAAGAGGAATAGGGCATTCGAGGAATAACAACAGAATGCAAAGTAAGGAGGTTGTTTCCCACGCTTGCACAAATTAAGCGGCGACTCCATCATTCTCTTTCTTACTTCAGCTCAACCTGCCAAATCTACAACCAGATGAACCAGAGTTTCTTCGCAGGTATTTTAAATTCTTGGTACGTAATACTACTAGCCCTTTGTACTCAACTGTTGTTGTCTTCAACTTTCTCGTGGAATATGACAGCTTCGTTCATTTCTGATTCGTGGTTTTGATCTATGATAAATGAAGTTCGAAAGACGTTACTAACGTGAAAAATGCATAATGTTTATAACTCTGTTAGTTATGAAGTTGCATTGAGAATTGAAGTAGACGCAATATTCACCTTGTAATGAAAGTGCTTCGATCAACTCATGCATGCCCCTTTTATATTGGAAATTGCTAATTCATTAGCTATACTATACAATGCATGCAGGTGGAAGCCGGCACTGCTTCATTCAGTGTATGGATGCAGCGAAGATCATTCAAGAGGCTAACATCATTCAACAGTACAGACCGATTTGTTTACTGAATGTGAGCTATAAGATCTTCACTAAAGTTGCCACATGTAGATTAAATTCGGTGGCAGATAACGTGATTAGTCCGACACAAACGGCTTTTATGAAAGGAAGAAATATTCTTGAAGGGGTTGTGATCCTTCATGAAACTGTGCATGAACTCCATCGTAAAAATCAAAATGGGATAATTCTTAAATTAGATTTCGAGAAAGCCTATGATAAAGTTCGATGGCCCTTTCTGTTCCAGACCCTTCGTATGAAAGGTTTTTCGCCCAAGTGGATCGCATGGGTTAAGACTTTCATTTCTGGGGGAAGTGTAGCTGTGAATGTTAATGATGATGTTGGTAATTACTTTCAGACTAGAAAAGGCCTTCGTCAAGGAGATCCTTTATCTCCTTTATTGTTTAACATCATAGCTGATATGTTAAAAGTGCTTATAAGCAGAGCAAAATTGGATGGGCAATTCGACGGGATTATACCACACCTAGTGGATGGGGACTTTCAATCCTTCAATACGCAGATGACACTATACTCTTCTTGGATCATGATCCGAGATAAGGCTCAATAATATGAAGCTATACGTATGCATTTGAGCAAGCATCGGGTCTTAAGATCAACTTTCATAAGAGTGAGGTTTTCTGTTTTGGGAAAGCCCAAGAGCATCTAGATTATTACAATGACTTGTTTGGTTGCAAAGCGGTAATTTTCCGATCAATTATCTTGGCATTCCAATACACTCTGAGGAAGCTAAGAAATTGTGATTGGAGGAAGGTTGAAGAACGTGTTGAAAAAAGGCTCGATAGTTGGAAAGGAAGAATCTCTCTATCGGAGGGCGCCTAGTTTTGATTAACTCGGTACTCGAGAGTCTTCCGATGTATATGATGTCCTTCTTCTCCTTACCCAAGGAGTCCTTAAAAATTAGATTATTTTCGATCTAGATTTTACTGGCAAGGCGATGAACATAGGAAAAATATAGACTTACCAAATGGACCATTCTATGCCAACCAAAAGAACAAGGAGGACTTGGGATTCATGATCTAAATATAAAAAATCCTGCCCTTCTTAGCAAATGGCTCTTTAAACTACTTTCTTCAGATGGGATGTGGCAACAAATTCTCCGAAACAAGTACTTGGGCTCAAAGCCTTTGGCCCAAGTGGTTTGGAAGAATGGGGACTCTCACTTTTGGTTTAGTTTAATGAAGGTGAAATGAGACTTTCTTCGTTTCGGAACCTTTATTGTGAAGGACGGATCACAAATTCGCTTTTGGGAAGATATCTAGATGGGTAGATCACCTTTGAGCGATCAGTATCCTGCCCTGTATAACATAGTCAGACCAAAATTTATTACAATTTCAGATGCTTTGAGCTCTTCTCCTCCTAGCTTTTCTTGGCGTAGATTTCTCATTGGCTCTAAGTCAAGTTGCTTGGAATGAATTGCTGGCCCGTATTGATGGAGTGACTCTTTTCGCAAGAAACAAGATATCTTTTATTGGAACCTAACCTCTAATGGCAGTTCTCTGTAAAATCCCTATCTTGCCTTAATACTTAGAAACATCCCCAATGAGAATAGAAATTTGTGGAAGTTAAAAGCTCCGTTGAAGATTAAAATCTTTTGTGGTACCTTCGACGTGAGTGGTGCTTACAAAAGATAATTTAGCTAAACGAAATTGGAAGGGTAATTTGTCTTGTGTTTTACGCCACAAAAGCGAGACAATCAAGCATTTGTTTTTGATTGCCGCTTTGCTCGATGCATTTGGTGGATTCTTCATTTAGCATCCGGGATAAAACAACTTTGTTGCATCGAACATTTGTTTGGAAATTGGCTTCATTGTATGAATAAAAGATGAAACCTTTGTTTACTTGAAGCGTCGGCTTTGTCTTGGTCACTTTGGATTTGCGAAGCGATGTGGTTTTTAACAAGAAGTCTTTCATATCTCCTCTCTGGTTATCCACTTGGCGCTTCGCCTCTCGGTTAGTCTATTCTTCAGAGGAAGATCTGCGGGCTTTGGTTGTGGTGGGATCGCAACTATTGGTGAAAAGCGGCCAAATCTTTCTTCTCCCAGACTCACGGGTGGCGGTCTAGTCTTGGATTGCGGATCACTAGAGTGTGTCATCTTTTTATTTTATTTTATTTTCCTTTTTTCATGGTGTGTGTTCTAAGCGAAGCGGGAGTGTGCCAAGGCGTTGTATCTTCTCGATGTCTTGTTCTTGGTATCAATATATTTGCTTCCTTTATCGAAAAAAAATGGATGCAGCGAAGCCCCCTGACAAGTGACAATGGAATGGAGCCATGAAGCCACGGTTAATCCGGCTCTGAAACAAAAAATGTCTCGCATTTTGATTTTTGTCACCTCTTTGGTTATGGAAGACGAGCCTTTTCTCTTAAGAAAAAGATTATCGAAATTATTTGTGATTATATATTGTGAACATGATTAGCAACTATTTGTGATTCATAGTGTACCACGACAGCTGCTGCAATTTTCATCGCTTCGTTCTTTTAGCAAAGAAAACAGAGATTGGCAACAAAGTAGTGCTTTGTCATGACACGTGGGTGTGAGATCATGTGATGAAAAATTGGTTGAATGGTAAAATTGGCATTGTAAAGTGATTTTGGTTATGGCATGTGTGGTGCCTGTGCATGTGCTATGTTGAGATGATTATTATGCTGGTGATAGCATGATGGATTTTGTTTGATGCAATGCACTCATGTGAGTGGTTGCATAGATTGACTTTGAGTCAAGTCGTGGACTTGTGCTCGGATGTGTTGTTTGTTCATTCATGTGCAGGTGTTGCTCGAGGGCGAATGTGGTCGATGACGGGACCGGAACTAGGTTCATGGAGGAACTGAGGTTCGGGACTAGGTTTAGAGAGGAATCGAGGTCTTGGTGGTCAAGGATGTCATGCGAGACGTTCGGGCTAGAGAACATGCACATGAAGGCTGGTTAGTCACGTATGTGCAGCAGGTGGGCTGTTCATGCGTGCAAGGTTTTGGTTTTGGCCATGTTGGGCCAAGTTAAGATAGATACGAACTCTTTCGAACTGGAGTTGTAGTCAATCTCTGTGAGTTTGCTCTGTATAAATAGGAGGAGGTGTCCCCTGTTTATTGTGAGCAAGATTTTAGGGTTGTACTCTTTTGTTTGAGTACTGTAACCAGATCAAAAATAAAGATCTTTCTCACAAGTTCTTGGCTCCGGCATAGTTGATCGATCGCTTGAAGTTTTGTTCATCACAGTAGTCACGAAGTTCATCACGGAGTTCGGTTCTTTGCAAAGGTATCATTTTGCGAACATAATATCTTTTGATCCGTGGATCCGATCGAATTGATTCTTATTGGGTTTGATTTATAATTGAATCTAGTTTATACAGTTAAAATTTCACATTAATCCAATGGTTAGATCTTTGGTAATTTGTGATCGCCCAGATTGCTAGTCTGGTCGCCCAGCTGTTAGATCACAAATTGTTTCAGTCATCTTGCGAAGGTCATAACTTTAGATCCGTAGATCCGATCGACCTGATTCTTTTTTTGTTCACTTTGGAATTGAGTCTAGTTTATAAAATTAAAATTTCACATCAATCCAATGGTTAGATCTTATGTAATTTGTGGTCGTCCAGATTGATGCCCTGCTCGCCCGACTGCTCGTGTGGTTGCCCGGATTCAATCATCTTGTGAAGGACATAACTTTAGATCTGTACATTCGATTGACATGATTCTTTTTGTGTTAGCTGCGGAATTGAGTCTAGTTTCTACAGTTAAAATTTCACATCAATCCAATGGCTGGATCTTCAAGAATCTCTATTTTAGTATACATGTATCGGTCTGCTCGCCCAGACTGCGCGTGTGGTCGCCCAACTGTTCACGTGGTCGCCCAACCTGCTCGCCTGCTCGCCCAAGTGCCCAAACTGGTCACCCAGGTGTCCTACTGCTCGCCCAAGTGCCCAAATTGGTCGCCTGGTGTCCTCTTTTCGCCCGGTGATTTCTTTGTTAGCCGGTGTCCCTTGGTCGCCCAGTGTCCTCTTGGTCGCCTAAGTGCCCAAACCTGTCGCCTGTGTGTCTCTTGATCGCCAAGTGCTCTCTTGGTCACCAGACTGGTCTACTAGTCTCCCAACTGCGTGAGGTGGTCTCCCAACCGTGAACCGGTCTTCAAGCAATTTGAGTTTAAATTGAAGTGTTTAAAAGATCGAAAATTTGATTTCAGCTTCCGCGCAATCATTCACCCCCCCCTCTGATTGCTACATTAGTATATTTCGATCCTACAGTGGGCTTAAGAATGTTTAATTTCATAGCGATCTTTTTATATACTAATTAAAGGCCCTTCTATAAACCCACACGCTAATAAGAAAATACTAGAAATTCCCATGTTAATCTAAAAAAAGAAAAATTACTAGAAAATGCCACATCATTCTAAAAAGGAGAAAACCTTGGTCGTCCAACCGCCTTAATCATTTTCATCCACGGCTTAGATCTATTTATCTATTCATAAGAGATATACGGTAAATCAGAGAATTATCATATGGAAGGGAAGCTTTGCTTTCCTTATCTACTCGCCATCTTCAAGCGCCTAATAAAGGAGTAATGACCTGAAAATAGAAAGGAAGACGCGAAGATATCTATTTATAGAAATTGCTAGCCATACAGGCGCACCGGTCGATGACTAGTTTGTTATAATTTTTTTCCAACAACTCGCATGAACCACAAGGTAAAAAAAAGGACTTCGTCACAGACTCACAGTGTACAAAACAATATCAAAGAGCATATTTTGCATCCACATAACTTTAGACAAAGGTAAACATGAACATGTTGCCATCGGTACTGGCAGGGATATGCAGTATGGTCAAAAAAATTAAATAATACATTGTGAGCACCTGAATACCTAGGAGAAGATGGTTGATTAGTGATGCCATAGTAGTAGACCTCAAGAAAATAACTGTGTAGTCTCTGTTTTTCATGGAGAACCAACAGATCAGACACATCAATACCATGCTATCTACACCCCTCGGGGGCAATGGATCAATGGAAGAATTTTCTAAAAAGAACTGAGCTCAAAAATGAATTCAATATCAATGTACTTGATAACAGCTGGAAAAAACATAGGTAAAATAAATTGAAGTAGTTTGAACAAACTTTTCCTGACCTGTGCTAGAAAAGGCCAGAGTTTGCTTAGCAACTTGTTCAGCCACTCTTATCGGTGAGGGCGATGTCTAGGAGGAAGGCATCGGAGGGCGACGGGAAAATGAGAGCGCCCTCTGGAGGCCTCCGCATGGGAGGGAGGTTTCAACATATTTCAACTCCTTTCAGCATGAGGTTCCTAATAAAACTTATTTCATTTTATTTTGACTTGATTTGCAAAAGTCATATATTAGGTATATTTGAAACCTATACATGAATTTCTAATATTAAAAATCACACAATGAACCTTTTCAAAATATTTTTGTATATTCTAAAACTACCAGATTTTATATGATTTTAGAAATTTGTTTTATTCCATTTGGAGTTATAGTTCAAAAGTTATTGCCATTTGAATTGACTTGGGTATGAAATGAACCAAAAATCGAAATCGCTTTCGGTATACGGAAGCGGCTTTTTTTAGCGCCAATCTTGTTTGAATTCGCCGCATGCGCTGACAATATGGGCCCATGAGTTAACAATTGTGTGACACGGCTTGTGATTGACAAAGCTGGCCCGCCTGTCGGTAGCGTCGAGAGAGAGGACTGACTAGCGCGTGGGCCTTCGGCTTAGAGAGGCCGGCAAGCCAGGCCCCTGAGTCAGTGATACCCCAAAGAAATATTTGTTCTTAGCACATAGACTAAAGAAATATTAAAAATGATTAATCTATCCTTAATTATTATCTGTAAGCACTATATTCAATATATGCATGTAGAGAATATAAAATAAAGCTAAATATTTATTAGTATATGGATGGAACATCACACTAATTTTGTATTAAAATATAAAATACTTTTTATATTTATGAACAAAATCATTTAAAACAAATGTGCCCTACATTTCTGTAAAGAGGAAGTATTATTTCCATTCCCAGGCATAGTGCTAGTTTGGTTCAAGCAGAGGACATATGAATCACAACGTTAAGAATTACCAACAAAAGTAATTTTGTAGACTATTACACAAGAAGGTTTCTTGTAACGTTCTGATTGGGACAACAATAAAATGTCACTTTTGTGGAAACATCATGTCAAATTCTCAGCCACATCATGTCATTAGTGTGGAAAACTAATGAGAATTCTTAGCCACAAGGTCCACAGCAGAGCTGCCTGAGCATATCTGTTCTGTTCTACAACAAGGATTACTTTTGCTATGCATCCTAGCAAAAAAAATTTGTGTTCTTCAGCTTCTCCATGAAGAATTCCGTTCCTGACTTGTAACTCCAAATCCAATAATTGCTTCTGCACATAACCTGAGCAGGGAGGCCGTCCTAAAGACCAGAGCAGAGACGAGGTGCAAGGGCGGCGTACCCATCCCCGATACTCCAAATCCAATAATTGCTTTCCTTCTGCACATAACCTTTTGTCATCCCCGACACAAGGTACGTAACTCCCGTTCTCCAAGTTTCTCATCATCTCATGGTTACCATTTTGTCTTTGCATCGATCATGGGACTGATGAGACATAAATGGAGGCCGTATAATCTACAGTTAAGATTAATTAATGGTGGAGATCAGATCAGATGACGCTTGGTTTAACTTTCTTACAGCAAGAAACAAACCAGTTGCAGCAATGGCGGCGGTCCTGGATGCTTTTGCATCGTACGTCCAAAACATGGTGACGGAGATGGCGAAAGAAGAGGTGGGCATGCTACTCGAGTCATGGCGAGATCGACAAGATGGACGCCAAGCTTGGGGACCTCAAGAACTTCCTTGCCGACGCCGAGAGGAGGCATCACCGACAGAGTGTGCAGGGGTGGGTGAGGGAGCTCAAGGGCGCCATGTCGACGCCACTGACATCCTCGATCTCTGCCAGCTCAAGGCCATGGAGCGTGGTCCATCCGTGGTAGACATGGGGTGCTGCAACCCTTGCTCTTCTGCTGCGCAATCCCGCTTCGCACATGACATCGGCAACCGCATCAAGGCTCTCAACCGAAGCTGGACAGCATCAAGGAGCGTAGTGCCGCCTTCAACCGTCAACCTCGGTTCCTATGAGGAATGTAGCAGCAGGATGCATTCATCTCGCCCATTGCCGAGCGTCGCGAGACGTCGGGAGCTCGACGATCGGGTGTGGTCGGGAGAAGATCGAAGAGGACACGAGAAAGGCTGGTGGAGATCTTGACGAAGAGGAGTGCAACAACAACATCATGGTGGCCGCCATCGTTGGCGTTGGCGGGATCGGCAAGACCACCCTCGCTCGGGAAGTCTTCAACCACAGCACCATTGAGGACAAGTTCGATAAGACGATATGTTTGAGTGTCAACCAGGACTTAGACAAGGCTGAGCTGCTAAGAACGGCCATCATCCAGGCCGGGGGATATCACCGTGGCGAGAAAGCAATGGCCGTGCTTGGGCCAACCCTTAGTGCTGCCTTGACAGGGAAGAAGGTCTTGTTGGTGATGGATGACGTGTGGGAGGAGGAGCAAGGAGGAGGAGCGTGGGAGGGTGTGCTTGAAACGCCCTTCCGAACGCTTTGCTGCTCCAGTAGCCAGTCATCGTCACCACAAGAGACGAAAGAGTTGCCCGAGGGATGAAAGCCGTGCGTCCCTACCACCATGTCGACAAACTAGGGACCAAAGATGCATGGTCGTTGCTCAAGAAGCAGGTCTGTTGGAATTAATTGATACTCCCTTGTTCTTTTTATACTTGACTTTTATACTTTTTATGGTCTTGGAGATATTTTTTATTGCTAATAAATAATAATTACAGAAGCACAAAAGTTGGGCCAAAAATTCCGATTCTAGCTATGCTTAGTGTTAGCCTCCATGATGAACTACAGGTGTCCCTATACGAGCTAGCTCCTTCGACAAGGTCTATATATATACGTACATACACCCGATGCGTATCTGATTTTCTCGACACATGGCCACTGTCCTTTTATTGTCCAAGTGAATCAAGCTAAAAATATTTTATTTATTTATTAACAGCACTAGTTACTCCCTCCAGTCACAAATAGTTGTTGTTTTGAACTTAGGTACAATCAAACTTTTGAAACTCTGACTATCAATATATTTTTAAATATCTAAATCGGGGACATGAAAATCATATGTGTAGATTTGTCTCAAAAAGTTCTTTCATGATATTATAATTTTATTGGAGTCTGCAAATATATTATAATACAAATTAGTGGTTGAAACTGTGTTTTGAAGATTACGACGTCGATATCCAAAATACTAACTATTTGTGATCGAGAGAGTAGTTACCGAGTCCCTGCGTGTCCATAACTCCTCTAGCTAGCTGTGCAATAGAATCACTTGTTTAATAGGAGCATATGTACACGTTCATCTTTCACGTGCTAGTTGGCCAATTAATACACGCTTTTCTTGTGTCTATCACGGTGCCAGTTTTAAATTATGCTTCTAAATTTCACGGTGTCAAGTAGAAATAATAGCAAATTAGCAAATTTTCTCTAAAGAAAGCTAATTAGCAAATAAAAAGAATGAGCGTACTACCCGTTACCAACACGTTCCGTACTGAGATAATAGCAAATAAACTCTGTGTTTAAACTGCCTGCAGGTAGTCCCAAATGAGATCGATGAACATGAGATTGATGACACGCTAAAGGACATTGGATTGCAAATCATAGCAAAATGTGGTGGTTTGCCACTTGCTGTCAAAGTAATGGGAGGACTCTTACGCAAGAGGGACAAACGGCGTGCTGATTGGGAGAAGGTTCTGAATGATTTCACACGATCAGCACCTGAAGAGCTAAACCATGCAATATACCTAAGCTACGAAGATTTGCCTCCCTATATGAAGCAGTGCTTTCTATACTTCTCCCTTCTCTCTAAAAATACAAAGTTCTCTAAAAATTTAGTTCTAAGCATGTGGATTAGTGAAGGATTTCTTCATGGAAACTCAGACGAATTAGAAGAATTAGGAAGCGAGTGCTATAAGGAGTTAATATTGAGGAACCTTATAGAGCCTGATCCAAAGCACACTGATCAATGGTATTGCAACATGCATGATGTTGTTCGCTCATTTGCTCAGTATGTTGCCAGAGACGAAGCATTAGTAGCTCAAAATGGTGAAACTAACATTATCAGTAAACTTAGTTCACAAAAGATTCTTCGGTTGTCTCTAGAAAGCAAGGGATTTGAGTCGGACGAGTTGCAGTGGAGTTTTTTACATGCACAGACATCACTGAGAACACTAATATCAATTGGCCATATGAAGATTAAGCCTGGTGATTCATTGATTCCTTTATCAAGTCTAAGGACTCTACATATAGAATCTGCAAACTTTGCTGCATTGGTTGATTCTTTGTACCAACTCAAGCACATGAGGTATTTGGCACTAAAACAAACTGATGTATCTAGATTACCGGAAAATATCGGCAACATGAGATTCGTGCAACACATTAGCCTTTATAGTTGTAAAAGTTTGGTGAAACTTCCTGCTAGCATTGTAAGGCTAGGGCAGTTGAGATATCTAAACCTTGGTGGCACAAGTATAAACAGTACGCCTAGAGGGTTTGGAGGTCTAACAAATTTGAGGAAACTCTATGGGTTTCCAGCCCATATGGATGGTGATTGGTGTAGTTTGGAAGAGTTGGGGCCTCTTTCTCAACTCAGGGCTCTTGGTTTAAAAAATCTGGAGAACGTATCTGCTGCCTCGTCCGTTGCAAAGGCCGGGCTTGGTGAAAAGGTGCATCTTGCCAGTTTGGTATTATACTGTGTTGGAAATCTAGGTATTATTTTAATTGCAGATTTGAATATTAAACATAATCCCAAAATAATCAAACACAACAGGCTATACAGAAGATACCACATATTTCTGAAAAGTAGATCTTGTACGAGATGAGCAGAGGAAAATATGAGAATTCTTCACGATGGGCTTGATGACGAAAAGGATGCAGTGCAGTAGCGACCGTCAGTAGAAGTAGTCGACGTCGTGGATCGTCCAATAGCAAGATGAAGAACTTGAGCGGTCGCGCGCTTGCTGCCGTAAACCTTATTGCCGCCCGTGCGGTGTTCTCGCAGCGCAACGGTTCGAGATCCCGCTCTCCTTGCCTCGCGGTGCACGCCGAGAGGAAGGTCGATGAAGAACGAAGCGCAAGCGAAGACGCAACACAGTCACGGTGAATGAACGCATAGCGCAAAAGGCAAAAACTCAATCATGCGGGCGTCTCGAATTTATAGCCTTGCACGATAGAACGGTCAATAAATTGACCGTTCTGACCATTATACGCTAGTAATCGCATCGCATTCAAGCGGCCGTTTACATTGAAAGCGACGCCATTACTGTTGTTTGAATGCTTAGTTAATGACCCAAGAATGTAGAAAACCGAAGATTAAAAAGGGTTTAAACGTGCGAGAATTTAATCCACGGCGACGGCGACTTCATGCGACATCGCAAGTCACAAGTCACGCGGGAAAAACACGCGAAATCTGTGACGCGTATTCGCAAAATCTGGCTGCAGCGTCGTGTGACTTTAGCCGTGCTCCTCACCCTCCATATGCCTCATTACAAGGCATGGTGGGAGCTCTCCCTTTTAAATTGGCTTTCTCCTCTCTTAACTAGCAATATGGTATTAACTTTTGTAGCTTTGGCATTAGAGATAAATGGGCCACATGGGCCTCATTTCTAACAATCCCCCACCAATGCCGAAGCAGACAAACACTCAAAAGTTTGATCACTGTGCCGAATCTCCGTTTAATATATCAGTGTTTCGGTGTAAGTTTCTCGAGAACTGCGACCTCACAGTTAGGCTCAAGTAGGTGTATTCATTTTAGGTATCCTGTAGGCTGATACCTTGTCCTCTCATTAGGACACTAGAATACATTAAGGTTTTAAATCAGCCTTCCATACAGTTGAGAGTACTTAGAACATGGGTAGATTTAGTGTACTCTCTTGTTACAACCACAACTTGTTTTTCCCATTACCTAATTCACGGGATCTCCGATCAAAAGGATGGGTTACAATTGTGAAGTAACTCAAATGGGCCTCATTCCCATGTCCTTCGACGCAATAGAAATCGCATTTCTTGTTAGCCCTTTGTAAAAGGGTGCGCCAGATTTTTCTCGGTCGTATATAATTGATGACTATCACTCAGAGCATCTCAATTTTCGACAGATTTAAGCCTCGTTTCACATGTCCGAGGACTTCATATTATCCTTAGCACTCATAACCTTGATCAACACTGTTTGGTTATCGCGATACATTAGGATCGCGGGATTGGTTTCTCAACCAATGGCAAGTCCAACGAAGCTCTCTTAGCCATTCAAACCTCAACAATGGGTCGTGTCTAGTGCTACAAGCTCGGCTTCCATGGTTGACCGCGTCAATATAGTCTGCTTACATGACCTCCATGAAATCTACAGACACCGCTAATGTAAACACATAGCCACTAGTAGCTTTGATCTCATCTCGCATCGAGATCCAATTTGAATCACTATACCCTTCTAATAACGGAGGGTATCCAAGATAGTGAATTCCATAAGAGGTAGTACCTCTCGAGATAAGCATAACACTCTCTCAAGAGCCTCCCAATGATCATCTCCCGGATTCGATGTAAACCGGCTTAATTTGCTCACAGCAAATGAGATGTCAGGTCTCGTTGCACCAGCTAAATACATAAGGGACCCAATTATTTGTGAATATCTTAATTGATCTTTCCCTAATTCATTATTTTTGCGAAGTTTTACACTTGCATCATAGGGAGTTGGGGCTATTTTGCAGTTCTCAAAGCCGAAGCGGCTCAATAATTTTTCTGCATAATGGGACTGACTCAAAGTAATCCCATTCTCGGTTCTGATCAATTTAATATTTAGAATTACATCTGCCTCACCCATGTCTTTCATATCAAAACAATTAGATAAGAAAGACTTGACCTCGTCAATGATAGCAGTGTTGGTCCCAAATATAAGTATGTCATCAACATACAAACACAAGATTACTCCTTGACCCCCACCATAGCGATAATAAACACATTTATCCGCCTCATTCACAGCAAAACCAGCAGATGTCAAAGTTTTATCAAACTTTTCGTGCCATTGTTTAGGTGCTTGCTTTAAGCCATACAAGGATTTTAATAATTTGCACACTTTATTTTCCTGTCCAGTAATCGCATAACCATCTGGTTGCTCCATATAGATTTCTTCCTCCAACTCTCCATTAAGGAAAGCTGTCTTTACATCCATTTGATGGATGTGTAGACCATAGGAAGCTGCTAATGCAATGAGCACTCTAATGGTGGTTAATCTGGCAACAGGAGAATAAGTATCAAAATAATCCTCTCATTCTTTACGGGTATAACCCTTGGCTACAAGTCTTGCCTTGTACTTATCAACAATACCATCGGGCCTCATTTTCTTTTTAAAGATCCACTTACATCCAACTGGTTTGCACCCAAGAGGAAGTTCAATGATCTCCCATGTTCCATTAGCCATGATGGAATCCATCTCACTTCTGACACCTCTTTCCAATACTCGCATCGGTGATGCATAAGCCTCTGAAAGAGTTTTTGGCACATCATCCACAAGGTATACAATAAAGTCATCACCAAAGGTTTTCTCAACCCTTTGTCTTTTGCTCTGCGAGAGCCTCATTTGTGACAATATTGTTATCCTCCTCGTGGATATCACAAGTTTGGTTCAACAATATTTGGTAATTGTATAGATGGAAGATCGAAGTTTTAGAATTTGCATTAAATCTGGTGCTCTCATAGGATAAATATTCTCAAAGAAAGAAGCATCTCTAGATTCCATTATTGTGTTAGCAATAATCTCGAGAATCTGATTTTACTACTAAAAATCTATAGGCGTCTTGTTATGTGCATATCCTAGGAAAATGCGATCAACCTGCTTTTAGGTCCAAGCTTTCTCTTTTACGCAATGGTATATTGACTTTGCCAAACACCCCATGTTCGCAGAAAGTTGATATTTGGTTTTCTCCTTCCATCCCTCATACTGAGTAATCTCACTTCTTTTAGTAATTACTCTGTTGAGGACAAAGTTCTTTGTTAAGATAGCTTCCCCCACCATGACTTAGGCATACCCAAGCACTCCAACATGGCATTCACCAAGTCTGTTAGTGTCCGATTTTTCCTCTCACCACCCCATTAGATTGAGGTGAGTATGGTGGTGTCACTTCATGGATTATACCATGCTCAAGACAATATTGGGAGAATTCTGAGATATACTCTCCTCCACGGTCGGACCTTAGCCTTTTAATTTTCTTTTCTAGTTGGTTCTCAACCTCGACCTTATAAATTTTGAAGTAGTTTAAAGCTTCATCCTTTGTTTTCAAAGAAATACACATAACAATAACGTGTTGCATCGTCTATGAAAGTTAGGAAATATCTTTTGCCTCCTTTTGTCAACAATCCATTCATCTCACACAGTCGAAATGGATGAGATCTAATGGTGCCAAATTCCTTTCTTCCTCTAACCCTTAAAGGGTTTCCGAGGTTGTTTTGCTTGCACGCAAGTTTGGCACTTTGATCCTTTGACAATATCACATTTTGGAATTATTTCAAATCTGGACATTCGAGCAATGGTATCATAACCAATATGACATAAACGAGAATGCCAAACATTGGATTCACAATTATTAATTTGAGTAGCAACATTTAAATTTAAACAAGACTCCAAGACACTTAAGCGGAACAGCCTCCGCTCTCATAACCTTTTCCAACAAAGTTTCCAAACTTGGACATTACAACTTTATTAGACTCAAATACTAGCTTATAACCATCTCGACATAGTAGGGAACCATCGACAAGGTTCTTATTTATTGTTGGCACATGCTTGACGTTTCTCAAGCGGACGGTCTTTCTGAAGTGAGTTTCAGTTCTCTGTACCAACACCATGCACAAAAGCATGCGACCCGTTCCCCATTAGGACGGAGGAAGCCCTCGCCGCTCGGTAAGAAGAAAATAAAGATATGTCGAACATACGTGAACATTTGCACCGTATCAACCCACCAATCGCTGGATTGACATGTTTGAAAAAACAACAGGAGAATTACCATACCTTCTGAAGTAGTTCCTCACTTATGGTCACGTTGGCAATTTTCTTGCCTTGCTCATTTGGTTCGTTCTTGCGAAACGACAGTCTTTAGCCATGTGACCATCTTTTCCGCACACAAAACAGTAATGTTCTTCATATCTTTCTTCTCAAATTTCTTCTTCTTGAAGCTAGTATTTTTATTTGGTTTCAAGCCTTTGTTGTTGTTGCCACTCTTCTTCTCAATCACATTTGCGTTGTTTGGTTCTGAGAAGAAGTTTTTGGTGCATCTTTGGCTCGCTTTTTCTTCCACATCGAGAGCGACAATGAGATCTTCAATAGAAATCTCTTCCTCTTGTGTTTCAGACCGATGGCAAAATTCCTCCAAGATGGGGAAGTTTAGCCACAATGCCCGCAGACCACAAATTTTGCGGTAAAGCACATCCCAAATGTGCAATCTAAGCCCACTAGTAGTCGAAAGTCATGCGCTTGAGCAACAATCGATTTAGACTCATCCATAGTAAAATCGAATAGTTGCTCGCATGTATACAACCAAATGACCGACCTCACCTACGCATATTTTTGTTCAAGAGCCAACCACAACTCGATGGCGGATGTGTAACTCATATACACATCATATAACCGATCTGCCAAGATGGTCGAATGCAGCCCAATGCGGTGTTATTCGCATTCTCATACTCGCATTCTCCTCATCCGTAGCGGTATTGAGGAAAATCACCCACCACATACCCGAGAGACATGAGCCAAAACTTGGCTCTAGTCTCGCCACCTACGGAAGTTCTGACCATTGAACCTCTCAGGTTTCATGGCATCACTCGCACCAGCCATTGCTGAATCACAATCACACAAATAATACCAATAAGGTTTTTGGAATGTTGGAAATCTAGGTATTATTTTAATTGCAGATTTGAATATTAAACATAATCCCAAAATAATCAAACACAACAGGCTATACAGAAGATACCACATATTTCTGAAAAGTAGATCTTGTACGAGATGAACAGAGGGAAAATATGAGAATTCTTACGATGGGCTTGATGACGAAAAGGATGCAGCGTGGTAGCGACCGGCCGTAGAGGAAGTAGTCGACGTCGTGGATCGTCCAATAGCAAGATGAAGAACTTGAGCGGTCGCGCGATTCGCTGCCGAAACCTTATTGCCGCCTCGCGTGTTCTCGCAGCAACAGCGGTTCGGAGATCCCGCTCTCCTTGCCTCGCGGTGCACGCCGAGAGGAAGGTCGATGAAGAACGAAGCGCAAAGACGAAGACGCAACACGAAGTTCTGATGAATGAACGCAAGCGCAAAAGGCAAAAACTCAATCTGTGCGGGCGCTCTCGAATTTATAGCCTTGCACCAAGAACGGTCAATAAATTGATATTAAAGACCATTATACGCTAGTAATCGCACTTGCATTCAAACGGCCGCTTACATAGAAACCGACGCCATTACGCTGTTTGAATGCTTAGTTAATGACCCAGTAATGTAGAGAAACCGAAGATTAAAAAGGGTTTAAACGTGCCAGGAATTTAATCCACGGCACGGTCACAAGTCACGCGGGAAAAACACGCGGAAATACGCGGTAATTCACGAAATACGCGCGCGCGCGTGCGTGTGACTTTAGCCGTGCTCCTCACCCTCCATATGCCTCATTACAAGGCATGGTGGGAGCTCTCCCTTTTAAATTGGCTTTCTCCTCTCTTAACTAGCAATATGGTATTAACTTTTGTAGCTTTGGCATTAGAGATAAATGGGCCACATGGGCCTCATTTCTAACAAAGAGAAAGAAGGCGTCTCCGAGGAAGAGCAGCGACTAATCGAGGAGGTGTTTGATAAGCTTTGCCCACCGCCCTTCTTAGATTATCTTAGCATCAAAGGATATTTCGGTCGTGGTCTCCCATGTTGGATTATGTCGACTGCAGCGGCACCCCTCAAGTGCTTGAGGATTCTAAGGATGGAGGATCTAGCTTGCTGCACCCAACTCCCTGATGGTTTGAGCCAGCTCCCTTGTTTGCAGCTCTTAGTGATCGACCACGCTCCAGCCATCAAGCGTGTTGGGCCTGAATTCCTGCAGCTCTACCGTCAACATAGTCATCATCCATCATCCCAGGCGGCCGCTGCGTTTCGAGACTGCATGAGATGCTCTTAACAGGAATGGTGGAATGGGAGGAGTGGGAGTGGCCGGAGTCTGCACAAGTAAATGTGCAAGCCATGCCTGTCTTGGAGGTGCTTAAGCTCGAGCGCTGCAAGCTGAGGCGTGTTCCTCCTTGCCTTGCCTCCCATGCAAGGGCTTTGAAAAGACTATACATATGCAAGGTCCAGCACCTCAACTCCCTGGAGAACTTTGCTTCTGTTGTTGAACTTGAAGTGTGTCACAACCCCGACCTGGAGAGGATCGCTAATTTCCCCAGATTGCAAAAGCTTCTCATTGTCTTATGCCCAAAGATGAAGGTACTGGAGGGTGTGCCTGCACTACAGAGGCTTGGGCTGGAGAACTACGGCATGGAGACACTCCCAGAATTCATGCGAGATATAAAGCCAAAGCATTTGCAGCTAGACTGCACCTTAGCGCTGCTGAGTTCCATAGCCGCGGGGCAATCTGGCCCTGAGTGGGACAAGTTGAGCCATATCCAGCAAGTCAAGGCATATGCAAACGATGGAGTCAATAAAAGGAAACGGCACGTGTCGTATACAAGAGATCCCTACAGCTTGGATACAAATATCAGCCCCTCTTTCGTATCTGCAGGTAAATTACAACAAGAGCTAATTTGTTCGGTTACTTTGTTTTCTTTGTTCATTCCGCCGTTCATCCGTGTGCTGGTCTAGAATCTATCTCCTACATTGTTTTCTTTTTCTTTCCTTCTATAGGAAATATTCCCAACTTTTTTTATTTTGCTTGACCGTGTTATTTCAGGGGATGAAGAGAAGTAGGACGTACCAGGAAGAACAGGACGGAAAGTGGAGGAGATTGTTTCCCACGTTTGCAGAAAATTAAGCGGCTGGCTTCACCCGCCATGTCTGCAAGCAAATCATCCAATATTCTTGCAGAATATCACAGTTTCCTTCGTTGCGATTCGTGATTTTGATCTATGTAACTAGTACGAACCACAAAAAACACGAAGATGCTGAACCCTCGATTTTCTCTTGTACCAGATCTCATATGGTGTTCTATCTTCCACACTGCGTGTTTGCGAATGATTCAGAATATAAACTGCAGTAGCTACAGCTTCGCCCCAGAACCAACCGGGCATGCATTTGTTTTTCAGAAGACACCGAGCTGTACTCGCAATCGTCTGATTCCTGCGTTCGGCCACTCCGTTTTGCAGCGGAGAATATGGTGCAGTAAGGAGTCTCCTTACTCCTTGTTGTGCACTGAAGCCATCAAACTCCTGTGAAACAAACTCACCTACACGATTAGTCCGAAGCGCTTTGAGTTTGCTGCCCGCTTCAACTTCAGCATCTTGAGCATCTGTACTTTCACCTTCTTAACGCAATCCTCACCAACACGCATCTCCCTATGGCTTCCCATGCCTCTCTTGCCGTTTCCTTCTCCGCGATTGCCATCATCATAGTGTCTGGCACAGCTTGCGAAATTGCAGCCAGAGCTCCCTGATCTTTCTTCTCTTCAACAGGAAATTCTCCTTCTATTGCTGCCCATACACCAAGAGAGCGCAAGATGATTTTCATCTTTACTGCCCACAGGCTGTAGTTGGTCTCATTAAGGAATGGATACTGAATTGGCACAGTACCAGTTCTTCCCAGCGATCTTCCCGTCGCCGACCTGTCTGCTTCGGCCGTCGACATGTCATTGCTCTTCTACTTGCGAGGCGGACGTTCCAGGATATCAAAGCCAATGTTCTGATACCAATTGTTGATGATCACAGATTCTTGTTAGCTTCAGAGTATCTTTCTGTATCTACCCTGCAAAGCTCACAAGTCTGAACAATAGCGCAAGAAAGTTCAGAACAGAGGTGAACACCAAATCTGGTGAGAACACAGCAAAGCAACCGAAACAATTTTTTGGTGCTGCAAAACCATCGCAGCGTTTTCTGATTTCTTCTTACTCTTATATAATGAAGTTTACGGATATGTTTTTTCTAGATATCAAACCAAACCTTAACAGACTAACGGACTCTGCTGCTAAACTGTATACCAATCCTCCCCGACTCACTGTTGCTAATCCGGCAATTAACCAGCTCGACAAAGAAATAATCTAAGTAACAGAACGTGGTTACACAGGACTCTGAAACTACCTGAAACAAACACAATCTCTAAACAACCTGGGACTCTTCTCAACAAGTTTAGACTAACAATGCAGACGATGGAGACAATCAAAGGAAGTGGTACGTGTTGTATACAAGAGATCCCTACAGCTTACCACTCTTTCGTATCTGCAGGTAAATTAAAACAATCGCTAATTTGTTTGGTTACTCTGTTCTCTTTCCACCTAAAAGAAATATTCCCAACTTAGCTTCTAAGTTTTGCTTGACCGTGTATCTCAGGGGATGAAAAGGAGTAAGACATACGAGGAAGAACAGGATGGAAATGGGAGGATATTGTTTCCCACGTTTGCAGAAAATTAAGCGGCGACTTCACCTGCCACGTCTGCAACTAAATCATCCAATATTAATTCTCGCAGCACATGACAGTTTCCTTCATTGCGATTCTTGGCACTGAAGTTGCATTGAGAGTCAGGTTCAATATTTCAGCTTGCAATGAAGGTGCTTCCACTCACGTCTTTTCATCAGTGGCATGATTAAGTCCCGCAATTTGATTTTGGCCACCTCTTTGATTACGTGTGAGAAGCCTTTTTTTGTCAAGAAAAGGCTCATCGAAATTATCTCGGACTATGTATTGTGAACATGATTAACAGCTATTTGTGATTTGTATTGTACCACGACGGTGCAATTTTACCGCTTGGTTCTTGCACCGAAGGTAACAGAGATGATTGTCTTAGTTGTGACAGATCAATTGATTTGATTCCTGCAGTCCAGATTTACACCTTGCCAACTATATGAATAATAAGCCTGACTTAAATATCTGGCTTATTAACACCGAAATGGTTAGATAAGTCAAAACCGTGGCTGCCGATTACGTATTCAGAAATGCTAGAAAACGGTATACCGTTGGGAATCAATTCCAACGGTATACCATGGTTCATCGAGTTAATGAGGAGTTCATTCTGAGTTTCACGGGTAAGTTTCATGATGTCTCGCGGATAAGTTTCATGGGTTTAAATGAGGTTTCAAGTTTATATGGTTCGTGTTTCATTAAAAAGTTTAGCATGTGCTGTCTGATGAAACCTTTGGTTGAAACTTAGCTATGAGACTTTGTTTTAATGAAATACGAACCTTATGAAACTTGAAACCTCATGAAACCCATGAAACCTATCCGTGAAACATCATGAAACTTACCCGTGAAACCCAGATCAAACTCACCACAACTCATGAAACATGGTATACCGTTGGAAATCACTTCCAACGGTATACCGTTTGCTAGTTGCTCTCGTAGGTATTCTACATTCTTCAAAAGCTGATTAGGTATTCTACCAAGACAAATTTGGGAAAGCCTTGTGACGTAGAAATCGCAACGGTAATACAAACAACCTGCACATGGGCTCCTCAGGTACCCAAGCGGCTACTGCGATTAATTCATGTCCAAACTAGTCGGCAAAAAGTATTTTTAGCGATTCATGTAATTACAGAAAAAGATTGGGAATTGCTAGAAATCGAAATCAAGTATCGGCCATGCTAAGAAATTACTAGGAAATACCGACTAAGGAAAGATAGATGGGAAAAAAATATCATCAAATAGGTGATTGCCAACGAGAAGATTCGAAGACGAACAGGAATTCTATACAAGGAAAGGTCAAAAGAAAGAATTGAAGTGCAATTAAAGATTGAATATATCGTTGTTTTAGGATATAAATAGGTTGTACCGGTTGACAGAAAAAGTGCATACCCGTGTGTACACCACCGCCTCATACAACCAACATCTCATCGTAAATGCTATGAACATATTAAAAGACAAGAAGCAATTCAACTTCTGTTGCAATATACTACTTGTTATTGTTGAACAAATCTCGCTTTGTGCAAATGGAGACATGGTAGGATAGCCATATCACTTGTCATAGCCTCATTTGCTATATATACTTGTTACTTAGAAGTCTTGCGGTGTGCGACTTACGGACTCAGCGTTGCTTGTTGAACATGTTCAGACGAAGGAGATGGAGACCCATCATGCGGATGCTTTTACGCTGCAGGCTTCAGTGATGAAGATGACGTTTTCTAGGTTGCTCCGAGTCAGTTACCCGTGGATGGGGCTGAGCTATACTAGCTAGATATGGTTGCCTCTTTTGCTTCCGCTTTGATCTTTAATATGAACCATTTGGCTGGTTATCCTTGTCACAAAACTAATCAGGTCATCAGGTGTGACTTAACTTTATATGTTTAATATTTTGTGCTACTCTGTTATTTTTCTCATGTATGAATGTGACGTGTCAAAGTCAGATACGTGTGCTAGCTGTTGATTGTGGGACTAGTATAGTATATACACAGGAATCGGAATGCAAATTCTATGTTCTTTTACGTGGAGTATTATTTCCATTACTGGCATAATGCTTTCTTCAAGCAGAGCACGTACGACGGTATGAATCACAGTGTTAAGAATTACCAACAAAGGGTAATTTTCTAGACTACAAGAACCTTTCTTGTAAAACGTTTAATTAATTGGATATTTGCCACCCTTCAACGTGAAAATTCGACGCCATGTACAAAAAATGCCACTCCAGTGGCATGATTTGTACATGACGTCGAAGTTTGAAATTGAAGAGTGGCAAATATCCAAATCTCCCGAATTAATTGGATATTAAAAGGCGTGATGCTAGATTGCCAACTTGTCTGTCTTAATTGTTCTTCCGGCCCATGATTTTCCACCACCAAGTTCATTTTTCTTTCATTCTTTGTCTTAAATCCCGATCTATTGCTTGTGATTTGTATTGTGTTGCTTGTGATCACTAGCGAAATTTTATCCAAAACAAAATTTAAATCACATGGTATGAATACTAAATTTGTAAAAAAGAAATTCAAGACAGCACATTCTAAAGAGAAAAGGAGGCTAAATCTATAAATAATTCTACAGAGATGCTAAATTTGAAAAAAAAAGCTAAAAAAGAGGATGATTTCCTGGATAGCACGAGTAATTGTAGTAGCAATAGAGTTAGGTGAATGGACTCCATGGTCCACGTCCACGCTAAAGTGGTAGCAGTGCACGCTGTCCACTAGTGAGTAGAAACCATGCCATTTATTTACTACACGACCAGAAAAGGTCTTGGCAGTATTTGCACGATTCATCGAGCACAAGGTAGCGTAGAGGTACATAAATTGCTAGAGATGTGGACTACTGGATGTGGTGTGAGAGATAAACAAGGCATCCATCCAGTAGCATGCAGCTTCCGGGTTACCTGACCGACCACAAGACCAGAGTCTTGGTACTCCCAGCTTGTCGTGAGAAGGGGATAAGCCTCTTCCTGCACACCACTTTGCCGCGAAAGATTGAGCCATGGATCTGGTGACGGAGGCGATGTGCAGCCTGCTCCCCAAGCTAGGCGAGCTGCTCAAAGAGGAGTAGTACAAGCTGCAGGAGGGCGTCAAGGAAGACGTCCGGTTCCTCAAGAGCGAGCTGGAGATTCGATTGGCACGCTGCTTCGTGTGTGGATGCAATTGATGTAGAGCTGCACATGATTAATGGTACAACAGGGAGCTGGCCCTGCATGGCTGCATCTATCCTGCAATAAGTGTCCGTCCTATCCTAGCCCTGTCTGCAGCTGTCAAGTCTACTCAAAAGAGTATAAAAGACACCATGTGCTCTGAAATGAAAGGACAAGGCAAATGAAAAAGAGGGAAGAAACCTCGACAGCTACTACACAGTACAGACTCAACTTGGACAATTTTCGAGCAACTTTCGTTGTCTAGCCCTTTCTTTGGAATATTTCGCTTGTGCTAAATATTGGTGGCTTATATATAGCTTTTTTTTAGAATTTAAAAAGGTGTGCTAATAAATTATACTAGTGTTAAGATTTCTAATTTTAACAAAAGTAACATTCCTATTTATTTGTAGGAAACTAGAAAGACTATATTTATGAAAATATTGTAGCAATTTTAATTTTTTATTTGACTAGAATGTTGAATCTCATTCTAACCAAAACCCAAGATCTTCTGAGATTTCACGAAATTTGGCTGAGATTTGTAAACTTGCTCCTACCTCGCCTGGTCCAGCTGTATCGCCTGTTCCACCGTAAGGTTTGGCTTCGTCCTACTTGGGGCTGGCAATGGAGCAGAGGGGAGAAGGCGGTGCCACCGCTGCCCCCTTTGTGTGCGGCCTTCTCATCGACGCCACGTCGTCTTCTCCCACTAAACTATGGGTAAAAATCTTAATAGACATGAGTATATTCCTCCTTAATTGCCTGTAGGCATGTTCGAGGGGGAAATCTTTGCCCGACAAAAAAACAGGCACAAGGATGGAGGAGTTTCACCCATGCCCGTTTTATCCGATTACCAGACAATAAACACTGACAAGTGAACTATGTTTGAAAATCTCAAAGTTATTTATGGCCCACCTCTTCCGGCCCATGATTTTCCACCACCAAGTTCGCTTTTCTTTCATTCCTTGTCTTAAATCCCGATCTATTGCTTGTGATTTGTATTGTGTTGCTTGTGATCACTGGCGAAATTTTATCCAAAACAAAATTTAAATCACATGGTACGAATACTAAATTTGTAAAAAAGAAATTCATGAAAGCACATTCTAAGGAGAAAAGGAGGCTAAATCTATAAATGATTCTACAGAGATGCTAAATTTGAAAAAAAAGCTAAAAAAGGATGATTTCCTGGATAGCACGAGTAAGTGCAGTAGCAATAGAGTTAGGTGAATGGACTCCACGGTCCACGTCCACGCTAAAGCGGTAGAAACCATGCCATTTACTACACGAACAGAAAAGGTCTTGGCAGTATTTGCTCGTTTCATCGAGCACAACGTAGTGTACTGGTGCATAAATTGCTAGGGGCTTGACACCGGAGTTATTTTCAAAGAAAAACATATGCAGACAGCTGCTACAGTAAAAAATTTCTCCGAGTCATGCCTTTTTCGCGAGACACTGAATGGTGCTGGTGCAGCTTGCTTCGGTTACGTCGATGGCATGTGAACTGACAACTGAGGACGTCAATCAAATGTGAAAACAACAGGAATCTGACACTGACGTGCTGAAGATAATAAACACGTGCACGGTTCTCTTCACAGACAGCCGAAAGCGAGTCTAAACATCAAGATGGAATAAAGGTAGCAGCGGCAGTTGACGGAGACTGAACGAGTCCAATCCATCCATCCATTCCACTTGAGTTACTATGATTCAAATATTCAATGCGTTATACATAATCCTACCATTACAAAGGATGCCAAGCGTGTGTGTCCATCTTCTGAAAGATTTCCTGGGTTATTCAACCTGTGTTTTTTTCCAACACAACCAAGACTTTGACAAGGCTGAGCTGCTTAGGATGGCTATCACCTTGGTCGGGGAGACCACTGTAGGGAGAAAGCAATGGAAGTGTTTAGGCAAATCCTTACTACTGTCTTGACAGGGAAGAAGGTCTTGCTGGTGATGGATGACGTGTGGAACGAGAAAGCATGGGAGGGTGTGCTTGAAACGCCTTTACTGAACGCTGCTGCTCTAGGCAGTCGAGTCGTCATCACCATAAGAGATGAAAGGGTTGCCCGAGGGATGAAAGCTGTGCATCCGTACCACCATGTCGACAAACTAGACAGCGAAGATGCCTAGTCATTGCTCAAGAAGCAGGTCCATTGGAATTAATTGACACTTCCTTCTTGCTCAAGAAGCAGGTCCGTTGGAATTAACCTTCTCGACACATGGTCACTGTCCTTTTGGATTGTCCAAGAAGGCAAGGAGTGTACTTAAACCTTCTAACTTACAAATTTTAGGTCTTCTTTTCTCAATTGATTTGTTTGCTTTCCAGCTCAGAAAGTTAGGTCTTCCATTTGTGCTGTCGTTCTGACCAAAGCAATTTGGGCAAACCATGTTTTTGTTTGGTCTAACTGTACCCCATCTCATCTTTTCTTCCATATGTCTAAAGTGATTCAATTTTATTTGCTCCACCTCCAGTGGCCGGCCCGACACGACGCCTGAACTTAAGAGGTGTCCCTACGTATACACCTGTTCCGTATCTAATCTTCCCGACACATGGTCACCGTCCTTTTGGATTGTCCAAGGAGTGTACTTAAACCTTCAAACTTACAAACTTTAAGTCTTCTTTTCTCAATTGATTTGTTTGCTTTTCAGCTCAGAAAGTTAGGTCGTCCATTTGTGCCGTCGTTCTGACCAAAGCAATTTGGGCAGACCATGTTTTTGTTCGGTCTAATTTTTTTTTTTGATAAAAGATTAAGATCCGGTCTCTGCAGTTGCACACAACCGAGTTTTGACAATTTTCAAAAGCCGAACATTGTAATATAAAACAAGCAACAAGAACAGGAAATCAAAAGCCTGTTCTATAATTGCTTCTCCATCCATTCTTGGCAAGGATATCCAACGCCACGACCTCCAATGCCCTGCTTGCCAGCCGAAAGGTCGCCCTGTTGTTCCTATGCTGCAACAGTGCCCAAAACCGTAACCAGTACGTTCCCCTGAAAGTCGCCTGCATAAAAGAAGAATATTGTTTTTTCTTAAAGATCATTTCGCTATGAAAAGCGCCAAATAGCCCATAATAGTGCCGCACTCCCACAAGAAATCGACTTCTTTCACTCGTCACAGCACGAGTTAACCAAGGACCTAGCATATGAGACATAGACCTTGGCGGAGATAAACCAGTCGCGATATGCACAATTCGCCAAATAGTTTTAGAATGTTAGCAATCAAAGAATAAGTGTTGAATTGTTTCATTACAATTATAGAAACAATATTTTTGGCTCCCACACCAATTTCTTTTAGCAAGATTGTCCTTAGTTAGAATTACTCCTCTTTGTACATACCAGAGGAATATTTTAATTTTTAAAAGAATTTTCAGCTTCCAAATGATTTTACTGGTAAACGGGATACCCTGGTTCATAAAATAACTATACATAGACCGTACAGTGAACTGCCCATGTCTATGTAGACCCCAATGAAAAGTGTCCCTTTCATCGGATAGCTAACAATTAGCTATTGTTGCTACTAAGGTATACCATGCCGTCAAAGTGTCCCCCAGTAAGGCTCTTCGGAAAGAAATGTTTGGTGGCATCTGATTCAAGGCCTTTGCCACCGTAGTATGTGGGTAATGAGCAATGTTATATAGACTTGAAAATTGAATCTTAAGTGGCATAGAACCCACCCAAGTATCCTCCCAAAACCTGGTTTGGGAACCATCTTTTATCCGAAAGGATCCACACTTGAGAAAATCATCTTTAACCTTTAAGAGCCCTTTCCAAAACTGAGAATCCCCAGGTTTAATATGCACTTGGGATAAACATTTAGAGCTGAGATATTTATTTGTAAGCAATGTCTGCCAGATTCCATCCTCATTCAATAGTTTAAATAACCATTTGCTAAGTAGACATTTGTTCTTAACATGTAAATCAACAATACCCAGCCCTCCTTAATCTTTAGGGCGACACAGGATGTCCCACTTGGCAAGGCGATATCTTCTGTTATCATTATTGCCATGCCAAAAAAACCGAGACCGATAAAAATCCAGCTTTTGAATAACACCCTTGGGAATTTCGAAAAAGGACATCATAAACATAGGAATGCTACTTAGAACGGAATTCAATAGTACAAGACGGCCCCCATATGACAGGTGCTTGGCCTTCCAAGTACTTAACTTTTTTTTAAATCTATCCTCAATTACACTCTAGTCCGCATTACGGAGCTTGTTCGGTCTAATTGTATCCCATCTCAGCTTTTCTTCCATATGTCTAAAGTAAATCAATTTTATCTGCTCCACGGATCCACCTCCAGTAATGACAAGAAACATACCATTGAATCTTTTTTTTAAGTGCAATAGTTGTACCACAAAGGTATCGTTGACAGATCAGCTAAGCTTTAAACGTAACATACCTAGCTTCTGAAATATTTAGGGTGCAAGATCGGTTACCTAGACTGCCCAGACGCTCTATGCAGTCGGCTGGTTCGCCATCGGATCGGCGACCAGCTGTCGTGCTACAAACACATGCCTCCATTGCCCTTGCATGGCATGATACTGCACATACGCATCTATATCTATATCTATACTAAACTTCAAGGGTACATATCATGTGCAATCAAATGTTTCGTGCAACCATGGTGCAACCTAACTAAAAAAAGTTTCAAAAAATTCTGAAAAAAATCATGGATGTACATCTCAGCTTACCCCATCTACATATAAAATTTCATGATCAAATTCGTCTTGTGCTAAGAGTAATAAAAAAGATAAACTTGATCATGAACAGGAACGTTCCTGTTCATAATCAACTTTGTCTTTTTTGTAACTTCTAGCACAGGACGAATTTGATCATGAAATTTTATATGTAGATGGGGTAAGCTGAGATGTACATCCATGATTTTTTTTCAGAATTTTTTGAAACTTTTTTTAGTTGGGTTGCACCGTGGTTGCACCGTTAGGCTTGGTTGCACCAGATATTTTCTCAAACTTCAAAGGATTCCTCGCCTAGGAGACTGGCCGCCTCGCGTGGGAGCCAGCTCGGTTTTTTTTCACGTGTAGGTCTTTCAAAAAATACATAATTACGTATAGATCTTTCCCGCGGTTTTTTACGAAAAGGACCTTTTGGTTCAGAAAAATCACAGATTTTTTGTGAAAGTACCCTAAATAAATACTGAAAAAGAGCGTAGTTACGTTTAGATCATTTCAGCTATTTTTCGCAAAAAGGACCTTTCGATTTAGCGCAATCGCGAATCCTTCGTGAGAGGATCCTAGATAGATGCGAAAAAAGCGTGATTGCGTTTGTATCTTTTTAACCGTTTCACACGTTTTCTCAACGATTTAACAAAAAAAAAACACCGCTGAAAAAAATAAAATTATTTCTGTGAAAAAAACAACACACGCGACGTATCACGCCGCGAAAACATTCGGTATCTCGATGCTAGCTGGCCATCTGATTTATAGCTCTATATTTTTCTTGTGCGGGTAAGTATGGCGAATTGGTGCAGACAAAGGAGCAGATTCACAGGTGGGAGGGAAAAAGAAAAGGGTAAATTATGTGAAGAGATTAGTCAGGTGTTAAGCACAGCAAATCTGATACCTCATGACGGAATGCTTGGGGAATTTGCAAGCATCCTCTTGCCTGTACAGTACAGGGTCTTTGCGCGGAACATTAATGTGCAGTCTTTGAAGCATCTCTACGTACACGGGGGCATTGCATCATGATCAAATTTATATGTGATTTTTAAAAATACAAGCAATGCTACTAATACATTTGAAGTAGTTGGCTGATTTTGTTATGCTACTAAATTTGTGAGCTCTTGAAAATTTTTGTGAGCTCTTGAAAATTTTTGAGTGTTCTGATAACATGCTAAAGCTACCGTACAAATTTTAAATCATGATCAAGCTTTTTTTATTTTTTAAAAGACAGATGATGCTGCTAACGCATTTTAACTAGTTTTAATTGAGCTGCTAAGTTTGTAAATTCTTTATAATTTTTTAGAATGGTCCTTAGATCGTGCCTAAGCTATCACAAAAAAAAAAATTCTTTTCTCAATCATAATTTTTTACTGTATCGACGATTCCTTCTGTCTGTGGGTAACACACGGCCAGAGAGCATCCGGTTGGTGGATTATGTGATGCAGCCCCAGAGATATTATACATGCGGAAATCCCATGATAGTCCTCTTACTCTCTTTGAGCAGCTGAGCAAGACGCATCCTTCTCTCCAACCCAACGTAAGTACCCAATTTTGGCTCCGCCCGTCCAGACGAGCTTCTCATGGTTAAAATTCTGTTAGTTTTGTCCTCTGGTTTCCCCTGTTTCTTCTTAATTGTTTCTGATCTATACGAGCTTCTCAAAATTCTCTCTGTCCGGCTTTGCAATTTTGCATGTACCTGTAACTCTGCCTTTCTTGTTGTTATAGCAATTAACGCTAGCTAGAATTTTCTTCTATTGAAAAAAAAGAAAGGGGCTACTGTTAGTAGTATTGTTCTTTCCTTGTTGTTAGTAGTATTGTTCTTTCCTTGTTGATATGCAATTCGATTTTTAGCCTTGGTAGATTCTGTAGTCGAAACTAATGATGATATTGGAGGTGATGTTTGATTTGCTAACTTTGTTACAGCAAAAGGCAGCAAACCAGTTGCAGCCATGGCGGTGGTCCTGGATGCTTTTGCATCGTACATCCTAGACATGCTGAAGGAGATGGCCAAAGAAGAGGTGGGCATGCTGTTCGGTGTCTCCGGCAAGATCCACAACCTGGGCGTCAAGCTTGGGGACCTCAAAAACTTCCTCGCCGACGCCGAGAGGAGGCGCATCACCGACGAGAGCGTATAGGGGTGGGTGAGGGATCTCAAAGGCATCATGTACGACGCCACCGACATCGTCGACCTCTGCCAGCTCAATGCCATGGAGCGTGCTCCATCTGCGGTAGACATGGGGTGTTGCAACCCCTTGCTCTTCTGCCTGCGGAATCCCCTCTTCGCCCATGACATTGGCAACCGCATCAAGGCTCTCAACCAGAAGCTGGACAGCATCAAGGAGAGGAGCACGGCCTTCAGCTTCAACCTCGGTTCCTACGAGGATCCTAGCAGTAGGGTGCATTCCGCTCAACTATCTACAAGCTGTGAGACGACGGGGGAGCATGTCCGGTTAGGTGTGGTCGGGGAGAAGATCGAAGAGGACACGAGGGAGCTGGTGGAGATGCTGACAGCAAAGGAGGGCAACAGCAACATCATGGTGGTCGCCATCGTGGGCGTTGGCGGGATCGGCAAGACCACCCTCGCCCGAGAGGTCTTCAACCACGACACCATTGAGGACAAGTTCGACAAGACGATATGGTTGAGCGTCAACCGGAACTTCGACAAGGTTGAGCTGCTCAGGACGGCCATCAGCCAGGCCATGGGAGACTACCGTGGCGAGAAAGCAATGGCCGTGCTTGGGCCAACCCTTACTACTGCCTTGACAGGGAAGAAGGTCTTTCTGGTGATGGATAACGTGTGGGAGGAGGAGGAGCAAGGAGGAGGAGCATGGGAGGGTGTGCTTGAAACACCCTTGCGGAACGCTGCTGCTCCAGGAAGCCGAGTCGTAGTCACCACAAGAGACGAAAGAGTTGCCCGACGGATGAAAGCCTTGCGTCCCTACCACCATATCGACAAATTAGGCACCGAAGATGCCTGGTTATTGCTCAAGAAGCAGGTCCGTTGAAATTAACTGATATTGCCTTCATTCTGTTTTACTTTTTATGCTTTTTGAGATATTTTTTATTGTTAATAAATAATAGTTACGAAAGCTCAAAAATAGGAAAGCTGAGCAAAAATTCCGATTCTAGCTATGCATAGTGTTAGCCTCATGATAAACTGCTGGGGCTTAATTAAGAGGTTTGCCTACGTGACCGGATATGTGTTTTTTTTTTCATATCGAGGATTGGTTTTAGACTAATGTTTTTAAGGTGTGTAAGGAAAAAAAAAAGCTTACTTTAAAGCTATAAATCAAAAAGCTTAAGTCTAAGGCTCTGTTTGTTTAGCCTTGGGTTATAGCTTAAAATCATTTTTTTTTTGCTTAACCAGCTTGAAAGTAGTCTATTTTTATATGTGATATATATGGGTAATTTTACTCTAATTTGAATGGCATTAGTCCAAAACCAACCCTCAATACGCCAAAAAAGTCGGTGGCTTTTTATTTTTTAGTTATATAGAGGCTTACTTCTTTTAAAAAATCCTAATTAAAATACTATCCCGTTTTCATGTAAGCTAAAAAAACTAAATAAACAGAGCCTAAACAAACAACGCATTAGATGTGTGGGTCTCTAAGGTGGCCATAATGGGACAAGGTGTTGGGCAGTATCCTTCTATCGTTCCTACTTTCTTACGTCCACGATTTCCTAATTATTATTTACCGTTAATAAAAAATTCAGCTCCGATACAACTTTGACTATTTTTCTATCACTTTAAATTAAGATGCACTAATACAGTATTATAAAAAAATTAAAGAAAAAAGATATGTTAATATAGTTTACATATAGCCAATCAAGATACTTTTAAACCTGTTCGCGATCAAGGCACGGATTGCGAATAAATATTTGTGTTTTTTATGGTTTTCAAGATATTTTTTATTGCTAATAATAATAATTACAAAAGTAGGAAAGTTGGTCCAAAAATTACAACAGTTACTACTCCCTCCCGTATTAACTCTATCGGTTTAAACCACTTGCAGGTAGTCTCAAGTGAGATTGATGAACATGAGATTGATGACACGCTAAAGGACATTGGATTGCAAATCATAGCAAAATGTGGTGGTTTGCCACTTGCTGTCAAAGTAATGGGAGGACTCCTGTGCAAGAGGGACAAACGGCGTGCTGATTGGAACAAGGTTCTGAATGATGCTATATGGTCAGTATCTCAAATGCCCGAAGTGCTAAACAATGCAGTATACTTAAGCTACGAAGATTTGTCTCCCTGTCTGAAGCAGTGCTTTCTGCACTACTCCCTTCTCCCTAAAAATACAGAGTTCTCTGTTGATAGAATTGTTAGCATGTGGATTAGTGAAGGATTTCTTTATGAAAACTCAGGCGAATTTGAAGAATTAGGAAGCGAGTGTTATAAGGAGTTGATATTGAGGAACCTTCTAGAGCCAGATACCAAGTACGCTGATCAATGGGTTTGCAACATGCATGATGTTGTTCGCTCATACTAGACGAAGCACTAGTGGCTCAAAATGCTGAAACTGACATTATCACTAAACTTAGTTCACAAAAGATTCTTCGGTTGTCTCTAGAAAGCAAGGGATTGGAGTCAGATGAGATCGAGTGGAGTTCTTTACTTGCACAGAAATCACTGAGAACACTAATATCAATTGGCCATATGAAGATTAAGCCTGGTGATTCATTGATTACTTTATCAAGTTTACGGACTCTACATATAGAATCTGCAAACTTTGCTGTGTTTGTTCAATCTTTGTATCAACTCAAGCACCTGAGGTATTTGGCACTAAGAGAAACTGATGTATCTAGATTACCAGAAAACATCGGCAAGATGAAATTCCTGCAGCACATTGACCTTTATGGTTGTAAAAGTTTGGTGAAACTTCCAGATAGCATTGTAAGGCTAGGGCAGCTGAGGTTTCTGAGCCTTATTAAGACAAGTATAAACAGTACACCTAAAGGGTTTGGAGGTCTAACAAATTTGAGGAAACTCTATGGGTTTCCAGCCTATGTGGATGGTGATCGGTGTAGTTTGGAAGAGTTGGGACCTCTTTTTGAGCTCAGGATTCTTGGTTTAAATAATCTGGAGAATGTATCTGCTGCCTCGTCTGCCGCAAAGGCTAGGCTTGGTGAAAAGGTGTGTCTAACCGATCTGGCATTAGAATGCACCAGTAGGCTAGGAGAAGGCATCGTTGAGGAAGAGCGGCGACGAATCGAGGAGGTGTTTGATGAGCTCTGCCCTCCGCCTTGCCTAGATTATCTTGAGATCAAGGGATATTTCGGTCGTCGTTTCCCTAGATGGATGATGTCGACAGCGTTTCCCCTCGAGAGCTTGAGGATTTTATTCTTGGAGGACTTGGCCTGTTGCACCCAACTACCTGATGGTTTGTGCCAGCTCCCTTGTTTGCACCTCTTACATATCAACCACGCTCCAGCCATCAAGCATGTGGGCCCTGAATTCCTGCAGCTCTACCATCAGCATAGTCATCATCCATCATCCCAGGCGGCCGCTACGTTTCCAAGATTGCACAAGATGTACTTAGGAGGAATGGTGGAATGGGAGGAGTGGGAGTGGGAGGCTAAGCAAACAAATGTGCAAGCCATGACTGTTTTGGAGGAGCTTAACCTCAAGCGTTGCAAGCTGAGGCGTGTTCCTCCTGGCCTTGCCTCCCATGCAAGAGCTTTGAAAAAACTATACATATGGGAGGTCCAGCACCTCAACTCCCTAGAGAACTTTGCTTCGGTTGTTGAGCTTGGTGTGCAACAGAATTGTCACCTGGAGAGGATCATTAATCTCCCCAAATTGCAAAAGCTTGTCATTGTGATCTGCCCAAAGCTCAAGATATTAGAGGGTGTCCCTGCACTCCAAAGACTCGTGCTGGAGGACTACGACATGGAAACGCTCCCGGAATACATGCAAGATATAAAGCTAAGGCATCTGCTGCTGGACTGCAGCTTAGAGCTACTCACTTCCATAGCTACGGGACCATCTGGCCCTGAGTGGGGCAAGTTCTGCCATATGGAGCATGTCAAGGCCTATGCAGACGATGGAGACAATCAAAGGAAATGGTACTTGCATTACACAAGATATCCCTCTGGCAACTTGGAGACAAATATCATTGTCAGCTCTTCTCGATCTGCAGGTAAACTAATACTACTGCTTTGTCTTAATTTGTTCGGTTACTCTTTTTAGTTTGATTTCTTTGTTTTGTCTTATTACTTCATCACTAATTCAGTATGCTAGGGTCTGAATATATTTCCTACTTTACCTCCTTTTTTTGAAAGAGATATTTGCAACTTTTTTTTTTGGCTTCGCTTGACTGTGTTGTTTCAGGGGATGAAGAGGAATAGGACATACGAGGAATAACGACAGAATGCAAATTAAGAAGATTGTTTCCCACGCTTGCACAAATTAATTAAGCGGCGACTCCGTCGTTCTCTTTCTTACTTCAGTTCAACCTGCCAAATCTACAACCAGATGATCCAGAGTTTCTTCGTAGGTATTTTAAATACTTGGTACGTAAAACCTACCCACCTTTGTACTCTTTAAGTGTTGCTATCTTCAACTCTCGTGGAATATAACAGTTTCCTACATTTCTGATTCGTGGTTTTGATCTATGATTGGAAATTGCATGCAGGTGGAAGCCGGCACTGCTTCATTCAGTGTATGGATGCAGTGAAGCCCCATGACAAGTGACAACGGAATCGAGCCATCAAGCCACGGTTAATTCGGCGCTGCAACTAAAAAATGTCTCGCATTTTGATTTTGGTCACCTCTTTGATTATGGAAGACAAGCCTTTTCTCTTAAGAAAAAGATCATCGAAATTATTTGTGATTATATATTGTGAACATGATTAGCAACTATTTGTGATTTATATTGCTGTACCACGACAAGTGCTGCTATTTTACCGCTTGGTTCTTTTAGCAAAGAAAACAGAGATTGGCAATACAGTAGTGCTTTGTCATGACATGTGGGCTTAAGAATGTTTAATTTCACAGCGATTTGTTACAATTTTTTTCCAACAACTCGCATGAACCAAAGGTAAAAAAAGGACTTCATCACAGACTCACAGTACAAAACAATATCAAAGAGCATATTTTGCATCCACATAACTAAAAACTCCTAGTATCCTACATTAGGAATCATAAGGTATGAGAAACTACAAAGAGCATTCTTTAGGAACTAACTATTCGAATAGCTAACCAGTCTTGAGAAGACAGGTGAGGTGATTCTCCAAGTCGGCTTAACGAACATCTGGGCACTAGGAAATAGCTAAACCAAAGCTCATAGGCCATAGCCCTCTTCCAGACAATAAGGAATTAAGGACAACTAAAACAACGTGGTAATATCAGCCGAACAGATCGGAACAAATTGCGTTCCCTAACCCTAAAATTTCCCCAAAACCAGGGATTTGCCTTGGAATATACATGTTTAACTTTAGACAGACGGTCAAAAAAAAAATTAAATAATACATTGTGAGCACCTGAATACCTATGAGAAGATGGTTGATTAGTGATGCCATAGTAGTAGGGGGAAGTATATGGTGAAAGTAGACATATGGTGAAATCATGAAAGTAGACAATCAGGGACGTTTGATCAAATTTGAATGGTTCAGATCTAGGTGGAATCCCACCTCCTCACTTAAACACGTTTTACACATAACCCCCTAGAAAAATTATAAAATTTCTCCACTTAAGTGGAGGAGGTGGGATTCCACTTAGATCTGAACCATTCAAATTTGATCCAACATCCCTGATTGTCTACTTTCACGATTTCACCATATGTCTACTTTCACCATATACTTTCCCTCCTAGACCTCAAGAAAATAACTGTAGTCTCTGTTTTTTGTGGAGAACCAACTGATCAGACACGTAGATACCATGCTATCTACACCCCTCAGGGGCAATGGATCAATTGATGAATTTTCTAAAAAGAACTGAGCTCAAAAATGAATTCAATACCAATGTAATTCATAACAGCTGGAAAAAACTAAGGTAAAAGGAAAATAAATAGAAGTAATTTGAAGAAACTTTCCCTCACCTGTGCTAGAAAAGGCCAGAGTTTCCTTAGCAACTTGTTCAGCGACTCTAACTGTAAAAAACCAAACATCGGGGAGGAATATTAATCATTCAGGTCAAACCAATAATAACAAACATGAAAAGTTTGTATCCCATATGAGCTAATAGAGTGGAATAGATCTGGAGGTTCAGAAGATAATGTCAGAAAATCAAATAAGGCAAGACGGAAGCCTGGCCCTCTGGCTACATCCAAAAATATCAATAAAAAAATCCATGCAACATACAACAGATATTATCGTTGAGATATTTTTGGATTGCTGTCAGACTTCAGTATCATCAGGGCAAATATAAAGCGAAACAAGTTAACATCTTGTAAAGCATGAACATCTCAGATACATCATACATGTGACGTTCTGATAGGTTTTTGTATTCCTGCAACATGAAACAAATCTAGGACATCCCAAGTTGCTTCCTATACAAAGCTTAAGTATCTAATATATGCGAGTCGCAGATGCAGAGACCCGCTGTTACAGGCTTGGCCCACCTGAACATGTTAAGACAGCTTGGAGACAAACATCAGCCACTCTTTCGTATCTGCAGGTAAATTAAAACAAGTGCAAATTTGTTTGGTTACTCTGTTTTCTTTCCACCTAAAAGAAATATTCCCAACTTAGCTTCTAAGTTTTGCTTGACCATGTATCTCAGGGGATGAAGAGGAGTAGGACATACGAGGAAGAACAGGATGGAAGTGGGAGGAGATTGTAACAAACGTTTGCAGAAAATTAAGCGGCGACTTCACCTGCCACGTCTACAACCAAATCATGCAATATTCTCGCAGCATATCGCAGTTTCCTTCATTGCGATTCTTGGCATTGAAGTTGCATTGAGAAGCTGGTTCAATATTTCAGCTTGAAATGAAGGTGCTTCCACTCACGTCTCTCCCTTTTCTGTTGGAAATTGCTGGTTCATCAGTGGCATAATTAGGTCTCGCAATTTGATTTCGGCCACCTCTTTGATTACGTCTGAGAAGCCTTTTTTTGTCAAGAAAAGGCTCATCGAAATTATTTCGGACTATGTATTGTGAACATGATTAACAGCTATTTGTGATTTGTATTGTACCACGACGGTGCAAATTTACTGAGCTAGACTAGCTGGATATGGTTGCCTCTTTCTTTTTCTTCCGCTTTGATCTTTAATATGAACTATTTGGTTGGTTATCCTTGTCGAAAAACTGATCAAGTGTGACTTAACTTTGAATGTTTAATATTCTGTGCTACTCTGTTATTTTTCTCATGTATGAATGTGACGTGTCAATGTTAGATGCGTGTGCTAGCTATTGATCGTACCACGACGGTGCAATTTTACTGAGCTATATTTGCCCTCCAGTTTGGAGGATTGGTTTTCACATCGAAGACAGAAGAAACAAGAGGTAGGGCCAAATGTTGAAAGGAAAAAAGTATTGGCCTAATGGTTGCTCAAGCAAATCTATATATGTATTGATCATCATGCTTTTATTAGGACATAGCACTGTCAGAATTTTTGAAAACTCTTGAAGCTAAATCATCTGCAAATTTTATGTAAACATTGATAATGCATCAGGACCATCCATAAAAATTTTATAATATGGTTTGAACCATTTTTCATTCTATTGAAGTTTGATGGTAAGACTTTTATCAAAATAATAACACTTTTCAGAATTTTTAAAAATTCCTAAAGCTTTATTATCACCTGAAAATTTTATAGAAACATTATTGGTGCATCAAAACCATTCACAAAAATTTTAAAGATTTTATAACGTGATTTGTTCTATTTTCATTCGATTCAAATTTTATAACGTGGTTTGTTCTATTTTTCATTCGATTCAAATTTGTTCTGAATTAAATATGCAAATTAGAGTTATTCATTGTTCTGTTCAGCAACCAATAATAAAAGCAAATCTTGCATCGGCTAGCTTCTTCCAGTTGGTCGACTCGTTCCTGAAGGACACGAGCAACGCTAGTCGATAGTCGTTCCCTGGAGTTCGCCGGACGTCTCCACGGCTCTCCGCACCGCCACTCTGGCCTTTCTGGCTGCACCACCACACGTGCTGCTGGCGTCGCCCTGACCTGCCACGACCCATCGGATTTCACTCACCCGCCCGAGATGTCAATCGATAACGAGATATGTTGAACATGTCGAGGGCATTTCTGATGCGGCGGCGGCGGCAGTTGCTACAGTGATACCGTGGTAGGATAAGCTGTGGTTGGGTTAGGAGAGGGATTCGGTATCTCGATGCTAGCTGGCCATCTGATTTATAGCTCTATTTTTGTTGTGCGGGTAAGTATGACAAATTGGTGCAGACAAAGGAGCAGATTCACAGGTGGGAGGGAAAAAGAAAAGGGTAAATTATGAAGAGATTAGTCAGGTGTTTTTTTAGAAAATGGAATTTTCTCCAACCTCTGTAAAAGCACACAGCCTGGTTTATTACAAAGTTTTTCAGCTATCCAGCTGATCTAATGGGGAAGACAAATTACATAAATAATGATAAATTTAAGGATAGCAAAGTCTATTGTTATTCTTCCATCCGTTCTTGGCAAAAAAACTCCATTGCAACAACTTCCAATCGAAAGCACATGGAACGAATGGTCTCCCTTGCTTCCTCACGCTGCAGCAACGCCCAGAACCACAGCCAATAAGTTCCCCTGAAGATAGCCTGCATAAAAGAAGCATATTGTTTCTTCTGAAACACAGTATCATTGCGACAACACCAAATTACCCAACAAATAGCAGCCACACCCATAAAAATATGTTGTTTCTTATTTTTTTTCCTATGCCAGCAAGCCATTCCCCTAGCATATGAGTCATAGATGTAGGTGGTCTTAACCAATAGCTATCTGAATTATTCTCCAAATAGACCTAGCATGCTGACAATTAAAGAAAAGATGTTTTTATCATTTCATTGCAATCGCAAAAACAACACTTTTAAGTGCCCACCCAATTTCGCATAGCCAAGTTGTCCTTTGTCAAAATAACTCCACGCTGAAGATACCAAAGAAAAATTTTAACTTTTAGAGGAATCTTCAGCTTCCAAATGAACTTATGGAAAAAAGGAGTGCCCTGATTCATTTTATATTGATACATAGAGTTGACCATTTTTATGCAAATCCCAGATAAAAGTACCCTTCTCACTTGATAACTGAATATGAGCTATTTTAGCTACTATGCTCAGCCAATTATTTAATTTGTCACCCACTAACGCTCTATGAAAAGAAATATTTAGTGGCACATTACTCAACACCTTTGCCACTGTTATGTGAGGATTAATAGCTATTTTATAGAGGTTAGGGAATTGCTCCTTAAGCGGACTAATGTCTACCCAAACATCTTTCCAAAATCTAGTTTGGGAGCCATCTTTTATTTTGAAACTCCCACAACTTAGAAACTGGTCTTTGACCCTTAATAAACCTTTCCAAAAATGAGAATCACTAGGTTTAATATGAACTTGTGATAAGGTCTTTGAATTCAAATACTTATTCCTAAGCAAAGTTTGCCAATTCCCTTCTTCATTGAACGGTTTAAAAAGCCACTCGCTCAAAAGACATTTATTCTTGATCAGGAGATTTGCTATACCTAATCCTCCTTGATCTTTAGGGCGGCAAAGGATGTTCCATTTAGTGAGATGGTATTTTTGCTTATTATTATTTCCTTGCCAAAAAAACCTTGACCTATAATAGTCCAGTTTTTTTAAGACTTCCTTTGGAATCTCAGAAAAGGACATCATGAACATAGGTAGACTACTAAGTACTGAATTTAGTAAGACCAAATGTCCCATATAGGACAAATGCTTAGCCTTCCAAGTACTTAATTTCTTCTTAAAGCGTTCTTCAACTGCACTCCAATCAATATTCCGGAGTTTTCAGTGATGCATCGATATTCCTAAATATCGAAAAGGAAATGCCCCCACTTCGCAACCGAATAACTCAATATATTCATCCTCAAATTGTTTTGCATCTGCAAAACAAAATATTTCACTTTTATGGAAATTTATCTTTAGACCAGATAATTGTTCAAATACACAAAGTAATAGGTTCATATTCTTTGCTTGTTCCAAATCATGGTCCATAAACAAAATGATGTCATCTGCATATTGCAAAATAGACAAACCATCAGCCACAAGGTGAGGGATAACCCCTGTTATTTGGCCATCTTCTTTTGCTCTCTTTATCAAAGTAGCGAGCATATCTACTACTATGTTGAAGAGAATAGGTGAGATAGGATCTCCTTGTAGAAGACCATTTTTCGTTTGAAAGTAGTGCCCAATATCATCATTAATTTTGATGCCCACACTACGACTAGTAACAAAATTTTCAATCCATTTGCACCACTTCGGACAGAAACCTTTCATACGTAAGGTTTGTTGAAGAAAAGACCAGTTAACTTTATCATAGGCCTTTTTCAAAATCAATTTTGAGAATTACCCCATTAAGTTTCTTAACGTGTAATTCATGAATAGTCTCATGTAAAATCACTACTCCCTCCATGATATTTCGACCTGACATAAAAGTTGTTTGTGATGGACATACTACATTCCCAGCTATTCCACAAAGTCTATTAGTGCCAACCTTGGTAAAAATTTTAAAGCTGACATTAAGTAAACAAATAGGTCTATATTGCTAGATTTTTGTAGCCTCTTTAACCTTTGGAAGAAGAGTAATTACACCAAAGTTTAGGCTGAATAACGGTAAGCAAATTTCAAAAAAATCATTGAAAAGAACCATCATATCCCCTTTTATTAATTCCCAAAAAACTTGATAAAATTCAGTCGGGAATCCATCGGGACCGGGAGACTTATTATGTTCCATTTGAAAAACTGCCTCCCTTACTTCTTTCTCAGTGAACGTAGTGGTAAGAAATCTGTTCTCCTCCTCAGTTACTTGTGGAATATCAACTATCTGGTGACGGACCAAAAAAGTTTGTGATCCTGTGACGGACCAAAAAGCCCTTTGTAATAGTTTGTGATATATGTTTTCAATTTAGCATCACCAACTATTACTCCATCTTCTTATTCTAACTTGAAAATTCGTTGTTTTCTATGTTTACCATTAGCAACCAAGTGGAAAAATTGGGTACTATCATCCCCTTCCAAAAGGTTCTTAATTTTAGCGCTTTCATACCACTTTATTTCCTCTTCCCTCAACAAATGAACTAAACGTTCCTTGAGATAATGTTTCATATTAATATCTTGGGCTGAAAGGGCATATATTTCTGCCTTTTTATCAATCAAATCAATCATATTGATAAGTTGCTTTTTCTCTTTTTTATTATGGCCAGCTGCATGTTTGGCACATCCTCTCAAATATTGCCTTAGGGTTCTTGTTTTATTCTGCTATTTTTCCATGGCCGTTTGACCTTGGGTTTTTGATTGCCATACATTAGCAACCAATTCATAGAAACCATCTCTGAGAAACCAACCCCTTTCAAATTTGAAAAGCGGCTAGTGAGTACTATGAGAAGACGCACCAGTGTTCAAAAGCGACAGTGTATGATTCAATTGGCTTCTGTCTCTAGCCTCCACTGTCGTAATGGGAAATTTTTGTTCCCACTCTGTACTTACTAAAACCCTATCTAGCTTCTCAAAAGTGGGATCATCTCCACTACTAGCCCAAGTGTAATGGCGACCAAACATTTCAATCTCTTTAAGATCGAAAGCTTGAATAACCATGTTAAATAAATCCGACCACTTGGTCTCAAAATTTTCTTTATTTTTGTCCTCAGGCCTGCGCATAATGTTAAAATCACCACCAATAATGTATGGTAAGGATTCTTTGCTGCATATCTAAGCCATCTCCATTAAAAAAGCTTCTTTGTGGTGTTGTTGGGCAGGACCATAAACTGCATACAACACCCACTTGAAATCATCATTTTTATTTCTGAGTTTGAACTTGACATAAAAGTCTCCCTCATCAATGGCTCCAATGTCGTATATAGTCAGATCAACTCCTAGAAGAATTCCACCTGACCGTCCATGAGGTGCCATGCAATGTCATATATAATCCCGACCACCACACAGTTTCAATGAAAGCAATAAAATCAATTTGCTCCTCTTTTACCATATCCTCCAAATAGCCATGTTTAGCCAAGTCTCTGAGACTTTATTCTTTTTACCTGAGTTATATTTCTTTCTATGAGGGATCGCATTTAGCTCACAACAAATGTGATCATATCCCTCTTCATACATCCGCTCTTCACAATCTCTACTAATGTGGTTGAGCCGTGTCTCTAATTCATCTTCTTCTTCCTCAACCAGGTTAATCTTTGGTGAGGGTGATTTAAACTAATTTTTGTTCTCCTTAGCTGAAACCCTAAGCCTATCTATTTCTATGTTTTTAAGAGAGGTAATAGAAGAAGTAATAGGACTATCATCTCTACCCATAGAAATCCCTAGGTTGGCAATTCTAGATGATATAATAGCATCTAAAATGGATGGGAAGGATAAAGTACCTGGTTTAGTTGGCATGTCCAGGTTCTTCTTAGCTGCTAAATACTTCGCCTTTTCCATCAACTCTCCATCTCCAAGTGCTGCATTTCTCTTGCTGGATCTCCTCTCCCCAGAAAATTTCGCAGAAAACGTAGTGGGAACCCTTTCTATTCCAATCACCACGTTCAGCACCTAGAGAGCATCTACCAGGGCCAAATTAGACATATTGGCACGTATACCATTTTGCTTAGATAAGCTTGTAACATCTGACGTGGAAAACCATGACAATCCATGAAGGAAGGAACTATATGCTGCTGATCAGGTATAGAAGTAGAGTCAACGACACTTGCAGCAACAATGTGTGATGTTGGCATCATATTCGGAGGTAGAGATTCAGACGGTGCCGCAAGCACAAGAGCACTCCCTTCTTCATTCAAAGGTGCATCAACAATATGTTCCTCAACTATAATTTCAGCTTGTGCATCTTCAACTTGAGTGACCCCATTAGCATCCTCTGCCATCACCTTACTAGAAATTTCATGAAGCAATATGGTTGTATTGATCGATATGGTTGTGTTGAATGAGATGCGTGATCGATATATATCGATATGGTTGTGTTGAATGAGATGCATATCGATATATATATGCGTGATCGATATGGTTATGCATATCGATATATATATGCATATCGAATCTTGTGAATGAAGATGGTTATGTTGAATGAGATGCATATCGATATATGTATTGAGTGTGATGCATATGGATATATATATATATATTTGTGTATAAATGTCTAATAAATTCGTGAGCCATTAAAAACCCACGAATTTATCTAGGCGCTCCAGATAAATTTGTGGGTTTCTTGAGCCCACAAATTTAACAGATTAACTTCGTGGGCTAATATAGCCCACGAATTTAACAGATTAAATTCGTGGGCCAACGTAGCCCACGAATTTAATCAGTTAAATGTAGTGACCCCTATTTTTACATAAATGCAAAAATAGAAATCTCATGTGCTTGCAGTACTAGTCCCTGGATCAGTAGCTAGTACGCACATTTATACAATTGATATCACATCCATACTCTTTATTGCAATTGATAAAGGTAATGTACATAATAAGATCTTACAATTCAGAGAATTGCAGCGGAAAGAATTAAAGTCTTGTAGTTTGCCCATAACATCCCTCAGGCAACTGACAAGGTATAATCCCTAGAAAGTCTCATCAACATTCCCGAATCCTGCGTCGAATAATTTCATCGAGCTATTCTGATTCTTCACCCTAAAAACAACATATAAGCAAGGGTGAGTACTTGCGTACTCAGCAAGACTTAAGCGAATCCTATTATATATGCAGGCCATTCAAAGGAAAGGCTTTCATGGTTAATTTGCATAAAGCTAGATTGCAAAAGAATTTACTGAATTGTAGAACATAAACGGAATTTAAATAAAAGCAGTTTAATATGTAAGTATAAAACAGGAAATTTCACGAACCTTAGTTCTTTCGATCATCTTCATGAATCAATCATTGATATATCACATATCAATTCAAAATAATTCATCTCCATGAATCAATCATTGACATCACAAGTCAATCCGAAATAATCTTTCCAATAAGGATATGTAATACCGCAGATCATTTCCACCTACTTCTTACCTAATCTCTCTCTTTCCTGTGTGTGTGGCTGAAAATTCTCTGGGCTGATATTTTGGTTCCCCAGCCTTTGCCGATTCCATATTTTTCTCCCTGGCCAGTTGCCTCCTAAGGCCGAGCTCTCCCTGGCTCCCTTCCCCACTGAGTGAGTTGCCTCCATCTCCCGTGCGCCTGGCCGATTGCTCCTCTTCCCTCTCTGGTCGGGCTCCCCAACGCCGACTCCCTCCCCCTCTCCTTCTGGATGGCGCACAGCCCAGGCTTCTCCCTTGCGCCCTCTCCTCCTTTCCTTGCCGAGCAAAAAGCGGCAGCAGAGAGCTCGAGGAGGCAATGAGGCAGTCGCCCCATTCCCCCTGCCAAGCAAGAAGACCACAGCCCGCCTCCTTCTCCCCCCTGGGCGCCGCCTGCCTCTCGGCAAGGCCTCCTCCGGCTCGGCGCTGTTGCCTCCTCGGAAGAAGCAGGAGATGGTGCCTCCTTCCTCCCTCCTTCCTCCATGGCAATAGCTTTGAGGTAAAATTTTGGGGGGGATTAGTTTGCCCATATGGTGTTTGATGAAATGCCTAGCTAGGCTTTCATGAGGATGAACTGATTTGGCATGCTTGAGTTTATATTGTCTGAGCTTATAAGTCATAAGGTCATCTGTTGTTTGAGCAACGTGTTGGTTATGCTTGTGCCTTTGATCTTTATTACTGTGTGCATGAAATGGAATTGCTAAGGGAGTTTCTGTGTTGTGATTCGTCCCCTAGATTAATCGTGAGCTAGCTGTGTTTAATTTTATGTTTAATAGTCGGGCATGGAGCTATTTTGTGGCTGTGGCTTAAGGTATTCATGTGCTTTATGCATAACTTTGATGCTTTAAGGTGATCTTATTTAGAGTTCTCATATGGGATGTATGCCCTTTCTTGGTATAAGTTTTCCTGATTTCGTGCTGAATGAAACACTAGTGTATGTATGCCCATCCTTTGATTATAAGAAATGGAATGCTATAGTAGCTTCAGATCTGAAATTCAGTTTCATTCATTATAAGGTGGCTTATGTGAAATAATCAGTTTTGATTACTTGGGTTAGCTAGCCTTCAAGGCGGCATCTCTATGGCAAACGAATACATTGTAGTTTTGAAAACAATAAACCTGAATGTTGCATACATGTTAATGCTCGGCAATTGCTTCATGAAGCAAATCTCCAATCTTGACCCTCCGTTTCAGGATTTACGTAATATTCTTGCATTTCTACTGTTTCTTATAGATCGTTTTCCATTATAGAAGGATGCCAAGCCCTGTACTTATTCCTTGCAATGTGCCGAAGTTTGATACGTAAATTAACTGTTTAATTGGTAGCATCTTGGATTGGTTACTGGTTAGCTAGGTAAGACAAACCTAGAATATTACTAGATACCCTGCACCAAAATTTTAGAAAATGAAACATGATGGCTTACCAAGCGCATACTGGTTTTATCGGAAAATGATATATGGTAGTTTTGATGGTTTATTTGCAGAGAAGGTTCTGTCGGGAGTGGCCTCCACCGAATGCCACTCCATTCTTCGTCGGTAAAAGGCAAGTGCATTCCCTAGATTGCGGCTAGGAGGATTAAACGATTGTTTGCTCTTAGCGTAAGTAATTGTCGATGTATACGCAAGAGGTAAGCCCTGCTTGGCTATAACTAGAAAGTGCTCCCTCTTATGAAAATGTCTATGATGATTAAAAGTTTAAGGGAATTGATGCAAGTACACCGTGTTATTGAGTGTGGATGTGTGTTCATATGTGATGCTCCTTAGTTTAATTGTTGCTCTGTTAATTAGATGAACTCTAAGTGAGACCGAGCTTTTAGTAAGGTTGATTATAGTGAGTAGATTGTTCGAGTGATTGGGACTAGTATGGGTTTGGTTCAAGCGGTTAAGTCCTTTATAAAGATAGTATACGTGAGCATTTAACGCAAGTGTATTGTGTGAACATGTTTTGACCGTAGGATGTGGTTGCATGATAGAAACGCTGTCATGAGTTGCCATGCCTTACTGTTGAATCTGCTTGTACAAGTACTACTAGTGACATAGGAATGTGAGAATTGGCTATGTGTGTGTATGTGGATATGGTATGTTTGTGTATGCATTGAATGAAAAGTTGCATTTCATTCATGAAAATTGCATTTGTGCATTCATAATGGAAGAGGCGACCCATCTTGATCACGGGCCTCTGTGTTCACACGTAGTGAACACGAAAGTCCTACCTCGTAGTCCCATTCATCGTGGTGAATGGGAGCGAGACAGTAAGAGTAGGCACCTTCCATCTACGGGATGGAAGGGACGTGAGGGTGCACACCGACGGGTGGGCACTGGCAGTACCGGTACGTGCATGGAAATGAGCATTCATGTGCATTGCATCTTTCATAATGAGTGGTGTGGTAAATGGTGTGTTTTTGGATGGTGGATATGGTAATTAAAGATTGAGTTGTGGACTCAACCCAAAAAGAGGAGATTGAATTGAATTTGATGATTGAGTGCATTCCATTGCCTTGCTAATTAGGTTATATAACTATCGTGGAGTGAAGATTGAGTTATGAACTCGACTTAAATTGATGAAAATGGTTTGGGTTGTAAAAAGGGGTGGTTGAGTCGGGGGTCGTTGTGATTTAGCGTTAAGTAACGGTTCATGGGAGTTGATTGGTTTTATTATCAAGTTGATGGCTTGATTGTAGAAATCTTTGGTATGGTCAAGTTATTACTTTAAATGTGTATAAATGCTTATTGTCCGGCTATTGTTTTATTTGCATTACTTGCTCTTATGGTTAAGTTCTTGTTTTAATTATGATAAATTGGAATTGTTACTTTCGTGTACTTTGCTGAGTCATCGACTCATGCTTGTTTGTTGTGTTGTTGCAGGTACTTTGAAACCGGCATGCATGGGGGGAGTAGTAGCACAAACACGTTTTCATCAAACCCTTTAATCGATTTGTAAAGCCTGGTTGTATTGTTTATGGTTGTAATATGTCGTCCGTCGTGGTGTAGTTATTCAATTTTGTTGGATGTGTGATTGATTATCTAAGGACCTGCTAGAATGATATATTAACTGCAATTGATTTCTGTCTGCTGAGTGGATGTCCTGCTGTCTAGAGAGGTCATGCCGAAATTTCCTAAATTTTGGTGACTTAGTTTTAAGCTAGTTTAGAGAGTTTCAAGGTCAGTGTCAACCTTTTATTAGAGGTAAAAGGTTTATTGACTCGTTAGTTGAGTCCTTAGGTCATTTGAACTTCTTGGCGCATTTTTATTTCTTGAACCTTGTTGGGAACACTCTGGGCAAGAGTGGTTCCGGAGTGTTGTAAGCGTCATTTAGAGTCTTTTGGTAGCATTCGCAGTGCGTTGGGCGTCGGGGTGTTACAGGATATCCAATCCAAATCATGGTGCTAGACAGCATATATCAAAGTCCACATTTTGTAAAATAAAACAGCTAACTATGAGATGACTTCACCAAGTGCCCATGACCGCGGGCGCGGCTAATCGATTTGATTGAACACTCTGCAGAGGTGTACAACTTTACCCACAAGTAATGATCAACTCACCACGTCAGCCGTGGATCGCCATACAAGAGTATGCGAATGAGCGATCATACATAACCGTTCATTACCTAAATCTAACTTTGCACCAGCGACGGTGACGGGAATCCTTGCTATGGCAGAAGAATCAAGTAAGGCAGACATAGCCTGCCTTTTGAAAACAGAAAAATATGAGCAGTACCTCTGCAATAAATGTTTCTTCCCACAGCAAGGCGTACACCGTTATATCGGCAAATGTTGTTCCCAACACCTCAGTGTGGGCACCCCTTCGAGTAACCTGAACGGGTTACCCATACTACTTCGGCCTACCAATGTGCAAAGCCAGATCTAAGTAACTTAATAAGTTAAGTCTACCCCATCCCAGCACTTGTGGTTGCACGGATTTCTTGGATCTATAGCGTCACATTGTTCGGTCCTTAATCCGACACAGGCAATAATCTCCCCCTACACTATGTGCAATACTTTCTGCACAACCGGCTATTGCCAATAATTGCCTGCATCAATATTATTATAGTTTTATTTTCATTTTAACCAAAATAACCAAAGATCACCATCATGCCTCAGCATGCCCAAGTATCATCTGATCAATGTCTCCAAATCGATTTGTCCCAAGATTCCAAATGTCATATGATCAATGTTTCTAACAAATCCTTACCAAGTCTAAAGCATGGCTAAGCAGATTATTAGACATCGTATATACCCAGAATGACATTATATATTGTCTAACCATGATTCTAAGGTATCAAGGTTCACAGATCCATTATATCAAGGAGGTTTCAGGAATTCATAGGTATAACTATCGTCATCCATAATATAGCAGAATTTAATGAATATACGCGTGCAATAAAAACATTTAATGAAAACATTTATAAAACTGGGATCAACATGGTCAAAAGGGGGTGCTTGCCTTGCTTACGACGAAGTCAAGATTGTGACTGATGAAGGTGACGATGGAATCAATAACGTCGGGTTCTACACGTCGATCAATGAAAATATAGCGAATAATAAACTTCAATAAGGGCAAAAAGAAAATTGATAGAAAGTCAAATAAAGACAATCTACAGAAAGCAAGCATGGCTGTGGTTTAGATTAGATTATTTCAATCTCTTATGTTTTAACTGATTAAACCGTCACATTGATATCAGTGTTTAAGTTTGATCTGAGAACAACTTATTTGTATTCATTGTCTATTTTTACTTTACGAATTCAGGAGGCTGAATTTATGTATTCTTGTATTTATAATATCGAATTCAAGATGCAAAGATTGTTTAGGATTAAATAGATATGATCATTTCAGGCTTAAGATGAATTCGTATCTTTAATTATGATTCAGATTCAAAGTAACATTTAATTAACATTCTAGTTATAAAGAGCTAACCTATTGATTTAGGCTACTAGCATTATTTACATGATATTTGAGAAGGTTCTGGTGATACAAATATCTTAATCATTGATTTCTCATTTAAACTCAAGGTTCATTCATTCATATTACGCTCTTCAGAAATATGAATACTTAGGGCTATTAAGCTATCAGGATTAATATGCAAATCATGGTGATGTAAGATTATCTTTTCATAATAAGATAGTCTATACTTTGGAGAGTGCTATAGGGTTAATTTCATAAGCTTTAGGATTTAGACGTGATATTATATTCATCGCTAAAAAGGCTCATGTGGCACTTATGAAGTTTACGTTATATGGAATCGGCAAGAATATGAAGCGTATGATTATCACTTAAGGTTTCTGAGCTAATAAGATTAATATGCAATCCTTGATGAAATAAGATTCTTTTTATAGAATATGATAGTATAAACTTTGTAGAGTGTTTCTAAACTAGTTTTATAAGTTTTAGCATTTAGACATGTTATTTTATCTATTGATGAAATAACCTAAATGATCACAATGCTAACATTAAATCGGCCAAGTTTTATTTTAAGTTTGCGACTACACTATACATGATCCTTTATTCATTTTTCAGGTATTTACAGGGTGCAATCCTAGAAATGTTTTAAAGTTGGTTTGGCATTATTCTGACTTTAATTGCAATAGATTACCTATTTACTTATTGTTATAATTATCATTTTCTTTCATTAAAAGAATGCAAATTAAATATTATCTTAAATATTTTTACATACATGGATCCTTAATGATTTCAAGAAATTAATACAAATTATTTCCTCATTTTATGAGCACTTATGCTTTTATTTTCATTAATGGGCCATATTAAGATTTACTAGTGATCATAAAGCAAATAATTTAAACTGAGTTCAACATTTAAATATTTTTATATAATTGAGATCCTGGAGGTGTAATGTTTTCATAAAAATTAATTTCATTTCATTTTGAGTTTATTTGTAAACTTTTCATGTATAGTGCATATTTGACCCTTTTAATTTAAATTTGCATTTCAAATTCATCCATTACTGTTTTTCAAAATATTTTTGTATATTTCAATTCATCCTGATCTTAAAATCATGTAAAAATTTATATTATTATTTATTGTCTTATTATTCACAGATTTAATATAAAGGCCATATTAAGGATATAAACAAATTTAATTCAAATAATCTTTCTGAAGTACAAAAATTCAATATTTTTGTATATTTGAATTAATCTTGGTCTATTCATCATATGAATATTTATTTTATCATTTTATGCTTTGCTGTGCATAACTTTGCATTAAAGATCATAATAGGATTATAATCAATGTTTAATTCAAATAATTATTCTGTAGTTCAAAAATTAAATATTTTTGCATATTTAGATTCTTTATGATTTTATATGAATATAAAAATTTATTTAATTGAAATTTAATTAATATTTCAAAAGATATTCAAGATTGAAACCTATTCGGTTTTGAAATTGACTGGAAAATTGGAAATGTGTTTTCATAACAGGGGAAGCGTATTTTACCGTTTGAACTGAAGCTTCTTGGTGTCACTGACAGGGATGGCCCATGCGACAGTGGAAGAAGAACAGAGCAGGGTGAAGGGCTCGCCGGCGACGGTGTTCCGGCGATGCTCCGGTGAAAGCGATGGCACGAGGAGCAAGAGCTCGACAAGGCAAAGCCAGTGGTGGAACTAATTTGACCGGAGAGAAGCTGGAGAGTGTGCGCCCGAGCTCCAGGCGGTGGCTCTAATGGCGGACGGTGGTGGGGAAGAACCACGCCAAGGAAGCTTGAAGGGGTTCCGGTTTTAGCATGAGGGCATCCTGGAGATTCCGTTTTGGGGCTTATCCTGGCCGGAGAAACACCGAGGAGCTCCGCCCACGGTGGCCGGCTTTGAGGAAGAAGGGCGCACGGCAGCAGGGAGTTTTCACATGGAGAAGCTCACTTGATTTTGAGGGCTTTTGATGCTTGAGGCCTGGTGATGCTCTATCTTAAACGGATTTGAAAATGGATGACTGCACCACAAGAATTGCGACGGGATTTTGAGCTCCTGGAGGTTCGGCCATGGCGGAAGTGGACCAGGCTTTTGGTGTTTTCGGCTGAGGGGAGGAGAGAAGAGTAGAGGGGAAGTTTGGGCGCTGCTTCGCTGACCACAGTGCGCTATTTATAGCCGTGGGGGAGAGGTGAATTCGCGCCAGGTTGCGCTCGGCCAGGTGAGCTTCACTGGCGAGTTCCTCTCTGGTTGCTGGGCTGCACATGGAGTGATGATGGCCAGGTTGCGGCAAATACAGAGGAGGTGGCCGCGTGGAAGATTGATGGCGAGCTCGGATTGGTTGGAAGGTGCTGGACTGCAGAGGAGTCAAAAGTTGCGGCGGCAAGATTTTTCTTCAGAGCTTTCGGGTCTGGAGGTTGAAGATGAGGTGCTGCAGAGGCTGACTGGTGGACCTGCACAGCGAACGGAGCCCACCTGGAAGCGAAGGTATGGTGGAAGCGAAGCAATTTGGAATGAACAGCAGGGAAAGCTGGGATAAGGTTAGAATGATCTGGTCTTTCATCACTCAAGAATTTTTGATAATTTTTCTGTGCAATATTTTGCCAATTATCTTGACACTGCCGAAATTTCAGATTAAAATAATGTTCACAGATTTTATTAAAATTCTGACAAGACATGCTGCACAGTATTAAGCTTTTCTGTTTTTGAATATTCAGACAGACCAAATATTTTTGAAACTTTTTGAAATTTTTTTTCAAATTAGTTGGAGCTAAGGATTCTTATGTAAAATTTTCAGCTCAAAATATTTCTCCATGATTTAATAAAAATTCTGACACTCCATTTTTCAGCTTTTACTTGATTCTGTTTTCGAATTATTTGGAGCCTTATCCCATTTGATAACTTTCTGATATTTTTACCAGTGGTAAATAATATATCAAGGGTAATTTGATAAATTTTTCAGCTGGATATAAGCTCTGGATATTTTTCATAAAATCGGGTGATGCACTGTTTCTAGTCAAAGTTGATATTTTCCATTATTAATAATTTTTACCATGCAGTAAAAAAATAAAATTCACCAGGTAAAAATTTTACCTGAAGGTTTAGAAATTTTAATATAAATTTTTCAAGATTTTACTTTTACCTTTTTATCTCTTTACTATTATACATTCATTAATTCCTTTATTGATTTTTCATGCAATGCATAAACCCAATGAAAATTCAAATAAAACCAATAATGCCAAGAAAATTCAGAAATCATAACATCCAAATTCAAAATATTTATTTTTATTTATTTGCATTTTTCAGATGTTACCTTTGCCTTACGTAAGGTGTGGTCGGGAGAAGATCAAAGAGGACACAAGAAAGTTGGTGGAGATGCTATCAGCAAAGGAGGGCAACAACAAGATCATGGTGGTCGCCATCGTGGGTGTCGGTGGGATTGGCAAGACCACCTCGCCTGGAGGTCTTCAACCACGACACCATTAAGGACAAGTTCAACAAGACGATATGGTTGGCGTCAACCAAGACTTCAACAAGGCTGAAGCTCAGACGGCCATCAAACAGTAGGGAGACCACTGTGGCGAAAAGCAACAACCGTGCTTGGGCCAACCCTCATCGCTGCCTTGATAGGGAAGAAGGTCTTCTTGGTGATGGATGACGTGTGGAACGAGAAAGCATGGGAAGGTGTGCTTGAAACGCCTTTAACAACTGCGCTCTAGGCAAATGAGTCATCGTCACCACAAGAGACGAAAGAGTTGCCCGAGGATGAGAGCCGTGCATCCGCATTCACACAGTGTCGACAAACTAGGCAATCAAGATGCCTCGGTCGTTGCTCAAGAAGCGAGTTCGTTGGAATTAATTGACACTTCCTTCTTTTTTGTTTTAACTTTTATGGTTTTTGAGATATTTTTTATTGCTAACGAATAATAATTACAAAAGTAGGAAAGTTGGGCCAAAAATTTCGATTCTAGCTACGTTTAGTGTTAGCCTCCAGGATGAACTGCTAGGGCTTAGTTAAGAGGTGTCCCTATACATACACCTGTTCCGTATGTAATCTTCTTGACACATGGTCACTGTCCTTTTGGATTGTCCAAAGAGTGTAAATACTCTTGATCCCCGATCACAAGTCTCTGTAAAAGACTCCACCTCACATATATATCAGGTCTTAAATGGCAAAAAGTTAGTTAAAAAAACACCATACTTAGAGAAAGTACAATAATAGAGCCCGCTACTTACTCCATCTTTCATCTATGTCATCTAGAGTAAGTAATAACGCCAGCTTGTATATATAATAACTATTTCTAAAGGTTGTCTCTAGAGAAACACTAAAGCATTTAATTTTCACATTCAACACTAAGTTCATATTTATGGCTATTAGCAAAACACTAACTTCAACACTAACGATGCTAGTGTAGGCTCCAACACTAACTTCATCTTTTAGTGGTATTACCACCTATTTTCCTGTACAATGTCGACTACTAAATAAGAGCCGGTTCTCTTCTCTCTCTCTTTTCTCACTCTTCCTTATAGGAAAAAGCCGACGGTACAAGCTAATAGGAAGTCGAGGTGGCCTTATTGTACTTGCTCATTGGCTCTAGTTGTTGAGTCTTAGACTTTTGGCTTATAATTTAAAGCCAACTTTTAGATTTAAACAAATAAAAGCAATCGGCTTTTATACGTGGTACAGATGGGCATAGGCGGAGCCGTCGGGGGGGCGTGGTGGGGCCTGGGCCCCCCCGGCGGCTCATCAAAGGGCGCATAATATATATATATATATACATATGAAAAATATCTTTTACTTTTGAAAGTAGTTACTCTCATCTCTAAAATCTCACATCTGAAATACCACCTAAACAAACTTAAAATACTCATTTATCACTTTGAGTACACTCATACACTAATTATAAGATACTCCAATATAAGCCATATGAAATAATTGTAAGAGAGTCCATGATTTTTAGCGTATTTTATAAATACCTTCATATACACACATAAAAAGGAGTATGTCCAAAAAATGTGCATATCACCTCTGAAAAAAATATACATACCACCTAGATGATATTATATACTCGTATACTAAGCATACATACCCTCCGTCGCACGAGATACCCTATATATTGTGAGATACGGTATAGATTGTAATTACTCCCGAGAGTAGAAAAGAGTCTTCTCTCTCTCTCTCTCTCTCTCTATATATATATAGGAAAATGATTCCATACTCCTGGGTGTATGTACTCCCACCTCCAGTATACCATTTAAATGATGTTGTTATACCTCTTTATCCTTTTGAATATACTCTAATACTGATATAAGATACTCTAAAGTGAGTTCCATGAAAAATTTCATCAAAGTCCACCCTTTATAGCATAATTTGTTTATATAGTCCTTTTACATATGGAAAAGGGTATGTAGCAAAAAAATAAAGGGCTCTGATGAAAATTTTTCAATCATGTCGCATTGGAGTATCTTAGAATTATTATTGGAGTACACCGAAAGTGATAAAGGAGTATAAAGCATTCATTTAAGTGGTATATTAGAGGTGGGAGTATGTACTCCCGGGAGTACAGAAAAGGCTTCCTATATATATATATATATATGTATATATATATAACTTTGAAATTTCTGGTAAGTTATAAGTCTTACATATTGTATTTACTATATATTAAACTTTGAATATCAATCATTAGTACAGGTTCACTTGATTCTTAGGCCCCCTCCTTTAGAAATTTCTGGCTCCGCCACTGCAGATAGGTACGTAATTTTACTCTAACTTCAGTGACATTAGTTTAAGACCAACCCACAATAAGCGCCAAAAGCACCTCTTTAGTGGTTTTTGGCTTTTAATTATATGTAGATTTATGGCTTTAAAAAAAGCCCAGTGGAGGTTTCATGAGGGTTTCATTCCCATTAAATGATGTGACACATCAGCAATTTGGATGACATGGCATGATAATTATGAAGAGAGAGAAGGAATGAGTTTCATCAGGATAAAACTGGGTGTACACTGTTTCCAAAACTATGAAACCTGTTGAAACTAGCACTGGGGGCTATAGAGTTTCATTTCATCCAATTGTGCCCAATCTTGTGCCTTGCAATTAAATGCGATGGTTAGCATATAAAACCGTGAAATGAAACTGTGCATTGTGGCTCTTGTTTAATTCATTTACTCAAATCTCTTTAAATAACATGGCAATCTTGAAAACCGTAAAATAAAACTCTCCACCGAGAATGGCCTTAGACGTTGAGCATTGGCTTTGGGTCTGCCAAGGTGGACATCCTTTTCTTCCGCCCATGGGACGAGGTGTTCGACAACATCTTTCCTAGTTTTCCAATTCCCTTGAACTGTCTTACTTTTGTGATTTCCTAATTATTATGTACTGTTAATAAAAAAATTCAGCTCGAGATACGACTTTAACTATTTTTTTATGACTTCACATTAATTAAGATGTACTAATATATTACTTCCCCTAGTCATAAATAGTTGTTGTTTTGGACATCGATATGTTCTCCAAAACACAGTGTTGACCACTAATTTCTATTATAATATATTATTTAGAAAACCCAACAAAATTATAATATTATGAAAGTACTTTTCGAGACAAATTTACACATACGATTTTCATGTATCCAATTTAAATATATAAACAAATATTGATATTCTGCTTTGTGTTATATAGGACCATCCTGTTTGAGTGCACACCTAATTAATCTGTCACACACTTTTCTTGTGCACAGGCCTCCCAGTGTCCGTATTAACTCTATCACGCTTCTAAATTTCACGGTGTCAAGTAGTGAAATCGTAAAAGGAGATCGACTGATCAAGATGTCTGTATTAGCAATTCACTTACACATTATTCTTTCCTCGACAAGCTGATTAGCAACTTTTCTCTAGAAAAAAATAATTAGCAAATAAAAAGAATCGCCGTTACCAACATGAGATTGATGTCATGAGATTGATGAACATGAGATTGATGTCACGCTAAAGGACATTGGATTGCAAATCATAGCGAAATGTGGTGGTTTGCCACTTGCTGTCAAAGTAATGGGAGGACTCCTATGCAAGAGGGACAAACAACGACGTGATTGGGAGAAGGTTCTGAATGATTCCATGTGGTCAGTATCTGAAATGCCTGAAGAGCTAAATTATGCGGTATACTTAAGCTATCAAGATTTGCCTCCCTGTCTGAAGCAGTGCTTTCTGTACTACTCCCTTCTCCCTAAAAATACGAAGTTCAATGATGATACAATAGTTGGCATGTGGATTAGCGAGGGATTTGTTCATGAAAACTCGGATGAATTAGAAGAGCTAGGAAGAGACTACTACAAGGAGTTAATATTGAGGAACCTTATAGAGCCATATCCAGAGTACCCTGATCCATGGGTTTGCAACATGCATGATGTTGTTCGCTCATTTGCTCGGTATGTTGCCCGAGACGAAGCACTAGTAGCTCAAAATGGTGAGATTAACATTATCAATAAACCTAGTTCACAAAAGATTATTAGGTTGTCTCTAGAAAGCAAGGGGTTGGAGTCAGATGAGTTAGAGTGGAGTTTTTTACATGCACAGACATCACTGAGAACACTAATATCAATTGGCCATATGAAGATTAAGCCTGGTGATTCATTGATTACTTTACCAAGTCTACGGACTCTACATATAAATGTTGCACATGTTTCTACAATGGTTGAATCTTTGTGTCAACTCAAGCACCTGAGGTATTTGTCCCTAAAAGACACTGATATTTCTAGATTACCGGAAAACATTGGCAAGATGAAATTCTTGCAGCACATTAGCCTTTTGGTTGTAAAAGTTTGGTGAAACTTCCTGATAGCATTGTAAGGCTAGGGCAGTTGAGGTATCTAAGCCTTGATAACACAAGTATACATAATACACCAAGAGGGTTCTGTGGTCTAAAAATTTGAGGAAACTAGGTGGGTTTCCAGCCCACATAGATGGTGATCGGTGTAGTTTGGAAGAGTTGGGGCCTCTTTCCAAGCTCACGGCTCTTCATTTAAATAAACTAGAGAATGTACCTGATGCCTCATCTGCCGCAAAGGCCAGGCTTGGTGAAAAGGTGCGTCTTACCGATTTATTCTTGCGCTGCACCAGTAGGCTGGGAGATGATGGGTTGGTCAAAGAGGAAGAACGAGTCTCTGAGGAAGAGCAGCGGCGAATCGAGGAGGTGTTTGATGAGCTCTGCCCACCGCCCTGCTTAGATCATCTTGTAATCTCTGGATATTTCGGTCGTTGTCTCCCAGGGTGGATGACATCGGCAGCACCTCAAGAGCTTGAGGATTCTAATGATGAGGGACCTGGCCTGCTGCATCCAACTCCCTGATGGTTTGTGCCAGCTCCCATGTTTGCAAATCTTACAGATCAGGCACGCTCCAGCCATCAAGTGTGTTGGGCTTGAATTCCTGCAGCTCTACCATCAGCATAGTCATGACCCATCATCCCAGGCTGCTACTGCGTTTCCGAGATTGCATCAGATGCGGTTAATAGGAATGGTGGAATGGGAGGAGTGGGAGTGGGAAGCTGAGCAAGTAAATGTGCAAGCCATGCCTGTATTGGAGCTGCTTCACCTCAGCCGCTGCAAGTTGAGGCGTCTTCCTCCAAACCTCGCCTCCCATGCAAAGGCTTTGAAAGAAGTATCCATATATAGGGTCCAACATCTCAACTCCCTGGAAAATTTTCCTTCTGTTGTTGAGCTTGATGTGCGATGCAATCCTGACTTGGAGAGGCTCACTAATCTCCCCAAATTACAAAAGCTTGTCGTCATCTGCTGCCCAAAGATGAAGGTGCTGGAGGGTGTTCCTGCACTCCAGAGGCTCTAGCTGCAGGACAACGGCATGGAGACGATCCCAGAATTCATGCGAGATGTAAAGCCATGGCATTTGCTACTAGACTGCACCTTAGCGCTGCTAAGTTCCATAGCAGCGGAGCAATCTGGCCCTGAGTGGGACAAGTTGAGCCATATCCAGCATGTCCAGGCATATGCAAACGATGGAGTCAATAAAAGGAAATGGTACGTGTTGTATACAAGAGATCCCTACAGCTTGGAGACAAACATCAATCACTCCTTCGTATCTGCAGGTAAATGAAAACAAGTGCTAATTTGTTTTGTTACTCTGTTTTCTTTTCTTTTCTTTTTCCTCCTAAAAGAAATATTCCCAACTTTTTAGTTTTGTTAGACCGTGTATTCCCAACATTGTTCAACCGGATGCTAGAGTCTAGAATATTCTCCTACTTTTTTTTTCTTTCCTCCTAAAAGAAATATTCCCAACTTAACTTTTTAGTTTTGCTTGACCGTGTATCTCAGGGGATGAAGAGGAGTAGGACATCCGAGGAAGGTAAATTAAAACAAGTGCTAATTTGTTTGATTTTTTTCTTTCCTCCTAAAAGAAATATTCCCTACTTAACTTTTTAGTTTTGCTTGACCGTGTATCCCAGGGGGTGTATCTCAGGGGATGAAGAGGAGTAGGTCGACATCTGAGGAAGGTAAATTAAAACAACTGCTAATTTGTTTGGTTACTCTATTTTCTTTATTTTTTTCTTTCCTCCTAAAAGAAATATTCCCAACTTAAATTTTTAGTTTTGCTTGACCGTGTATCTCAGGGGATGAAGAGGAGTAGGACATACGAGGAAGAACAGGATGGAGATGGGAGGAGATTGTTTCCCACGTTTGCAGAAAATTAAGCGGCGACTTCAACTGCCACGTCTACAACCAAATCATGCAATATTCTCGCAGCATATCGCAGTTTCCTTCATTGCGATTCTTGGCATTGAAGTTGCATTGAGAAGCTGGTTCAATATTTCAGCTTGAAATGAAGGTGCTTCCACACACGTCTCTATAAGGTTTGTTCTATTTTTCATTCAATTCAAATTTGTTCTAAATTAAATTTGCAAATTAGAGTTATTCATTGTTCTGTTCAGCAACCAATAATTAAAGCAAATCTTGCGTCGTCTAGCTTCTTCCAGCTGGCCGGCTCGTTCCTAAAGGACACGAGCAACGCTAGTCGACCGCCGTGCCCTAGAGTTCGCCGGACGTCTCCACTGCTCTCCGCACCACCGCTCTGGCCTTTCCGGCTGCACCACCACGCGCGCTGCTGGCGTCGCCCTGACATGCCACAACCCATCGGATTTCACTCACCCCGTTGAGATGTCAATCGATAACGAGATATGTTGAACATGTTGAGAGCATTTCCGATGCGGCAGTGGTAGCAGTTGCTATAGTGACACCGTGGTAGGATAAGCTGTGGTTGGGTTAGGATAGGGATTCGGTATCTCGAAGTCGATGCTAGATGACCATCTGATTTATATAGCTCTATTTTTTTTGTGCGGGTAAGTACGACAAAGGAGCAGATCCACAGGTGGGAGGGAAAAAGAAAAGGGTAAATTACGAAGAGATTAGTAAGGTGTTAAGCACAGCAAATCTGAGACCTCATGATGGAATGCTTGGGGAATTTGCAAGCATCCTCTTGCCTGTACAGTACATGGTCTTTGCGCGGAACATTAATGTGCAGTCTTTGAAGCATCTCTACGTACACGGGGCCAGGGTATAATATTTCGGCAAATTTTGGTGAATTTTCGGCAAAATCTCGGATTTCGAGACAGGGCGAAATTTAAATAATTGGGCGAATTGAAAATTTTGAAAATAAATTGAAATTGCTACAGAAATTTCAATAATTTCGGACAAACCAGACGAAATTTCGGGATTTGAAATCGGATTTCAGACTTTTAGGGCCAGATTTGACTGGATTTAATCCAATAACGTTATGAAAGTCATCTTTCATGAAAATTTGTTGAAAAACTGTAACATCCCAAAATTTTAATAAAGTAAAAATATATATTTTGAATTTGAATATAATCATTTCTGAGTTTTCTTGCCATTATTTGTTTTATTTGGATTTCCTTGGATTTATTATTTGTATGAAAAATCCAACAAGTGGAAATAAAGAATGAAAAAGAGAAAAAGGCAAAAATGTAAAAAGTAAAAATTTAGAAAATTGCCATGAGAACCCTGATCATTCAATTAAATCATTTTAGCCAGCAAATGAAAATTTATGCATAAAGAAATGAAGAGAAAAAATGAAAAGACAACTTGTAAATCAAAACAATGCATTGTCAGAATTTATAAAATATTTTGGAATCACAAATGGATCTGTAAAAATTACCATGGAAACCTCAAAGCTATTTCTACCTCAATAAATAATATCACAAATTAATAATGTGGTTTAGTACTTATTAAAATTTAGAAACTGAAACTATGAAAATTTGGAAATTGCCATGTCAGAATTTTTATAAAATAATGGAACCATATTTGAAGCTGAAAATTTTAAATAAGCATTAATAGATCAAATAAATTTGAAAAACAAAATACCAAAAATAATAGACTTCAATTGCTCTCAAAGAAAAATCAAAATCCGAAACAAAATTTAGGAGCAGTCACTGTTGTAGGAATATTATTAATTTTTCGGTAACTCATTTTAACCTCAAAATTTTACCAGGCATCAAAATCTATTCAAAGACATTGGTCAAAAAGTTTGGATATTTTCTACCATGGTTTGGTAGCACAATAAAATCAGAACTAGAAGCATCTGAACCAGGATCATCACTTTTGGCAATTCACCTCACTGACCGGTGGACCCAGGCCCCACTCGTCAGCTCCTTCTTCCCCCTGTTCTTCCGACTGAACCGAAATGTTCCAACGCCAGAGACAGCCAAAATCATCCGTTCAATGCATCGCCCCTTCGATTGGTCGCGTCCTCAGCGTCAGCCTCAGCTCATCACAGCCACGATCGTCGCCACGTTCGTCCGGCTTCTCTCTCGCGCCATACCGCAGCAGTTAAGCCCGCCAGCTCGCCATTTTCTTTGTCGCTTTCGGTGATGCTCCCGTCCGAGACAAGTGCAACCAAGGCCGGCTCATCTGCTAGTCTCTCAGCCATACATTGCATTCCTGTGGTCACAGAGGCAGCACTCTACTTCCCTCTCCACTCCTTCTTCTTTCTCCTCAAGCCAACGCATGAAGTCCCTCCCATTTCGCCATGGCGTAACCCTCCTGAGCTCAAAGCCACTCGCAATTCTTGTGATTCCGCCAACCATTCTCAAATCCGGTTGAGCTAGAGCATCACCAGCTTCAAGAATCAAAACCCTCAACAATTTCAGGAGCCCTCCATGCAAGAAGTCTGCTGGCTGCGCCCTTCTTCCCCACTGCCCACCAATGAGGGCAGCTCAACTCGAGCTTCTCGGCCAAGATATCAACAAAATGGAATCCTCTCGACTCCACGATGCTCAAATACTTACCCATTCAAGCTCTCACGCTGTGATCTTTGCTCTCCACAGACCGCCATTATTGTCGCCAGAGAGCTCATTGCAAGACCTCTCTGTAGCTCTCGGCGAATCGATTCCACCCCAGTGCGGTTTATCGAGCTGCATCTTCCTGTACTCGCCTTGCACGGAGATCCACCGAGTAGCGCCGACAGTGAGCCCTAGCCGTGCCCTGTTACGTCTCTCTGCGATCGGGGCCCGGTCATCGATGGCGCAAGGGCGATGTGCTTGAAGCTCGAGTGCGTCTTCAATTCTTTGCGTATTCTCCTTTCGCTTAATTTTTCCGCACCAAAGCAAATATAATCATTGATATCTTGTGCATTTTAGTCCAAAACCAATGAAACAAATTTATATATTCATGTAAAATTAGGCGATCCTAAATATACAAAAATATTTAATCTCTGAGCTACAGATGCATTTTAGGAATTAAGAACTTCTAATGACCCTATTATGGACTTTAAATAAAAGCTATACATCATGAACTATAAAATGATAAAATAAATTCTTATATGTGAATCTGACCTTGAGATGTTCAAATGTGCAAAAATATTCAAATTGTGAACCATGTTTAAATTACTTGCTTTATGATCATTAATAAACCCTAAATATGGTCACCAATAGAAATGAGATATAAAATAATAAAATAATTTGTAAGAAATTCTTGGAAACAGAAAAGACCCATGTATGTAAAAATATTCAAGATAAGATTTAATTTGCATTCTCTTGATGAAAAGAAATGTAAATTATAACAATAGGTAAATAGGTAATCTAGTGCAATTAAAGTTAAAATAATGCTAAACCAACTTTAAAACATTTCTAGGATTTTACCATGCTAATACCTGAAAAATGAATAAAGGATCATGTATAGTATAGTTGCAAACTCAAAATGAATTTTGACCGATTTAGCGTTTGCATTGTGATCATTTAGACTAGTTCATCGGTTAATAAAATAACTCGTCTAAATGATAAAATCAGTAAAACAAGTTTAGAAACACTCTACAAAGTTCATACTACCATATTCTGGAAAAACATCTAATTTATGACATGCTTTCCATCTAAATTTAGCTAGCTCAAAACCCTTAAGTGTAATCATTCACTTCATGTTCTTGCCGATTCCGATAACATAAACTTTGTAATATCACATAAGCCTTTTCAGCGATGAATATAATGTCTCGTCTAAATTGTAAAACTTATGAAATTAGCTCAGTAGTGCTCCCCAAAGTATAGTCTACTCTATTACGAAAAGATAATCTCATTTCATCGTGATTTACATATTAATTTTGATAGCTTAATAACCCTAAGTATTCACGTGTCTGAAAGCCGTAATATGAATGAACGAACTGTAGTTGCAAATGAGGAAACCTGTAGTTAAGTTATTTGTATCACCAGAACCTTCTCAAATATCACATAAATTAAGCCAGTAGCCTAAATCAATAGATCTTAGCTTGTGCGAAGCTAATTCTATTCAAAGTCAATCAAAGGCGAAGAAGTATTTATCCATAATATAATATGATCATTTAAGCCTTTTCATTAACTCGCAAAGCAGCTCATCTAAACCTGAATTTAGTAAAGAACAGCTTAGAAATGGTCTTTAGGATATAATCTGCAATAATGTAAGAAAATATTCTTATTTCATCTTGCTTTGACTCTGAATCCTAATAGAGCAAAACCCATAAGTAATAAAGTTGCAGAAAGCATATTGAGAATAGTAAAATCTATAAAGCTTGCAACTAATGACTAATTCTATTAATTTAACCAATTTTTGCATCTTGAATTCGTAAAATAAGATTAATAAATTCATAAAGAGCAATCCCTGTTTCTTGTGTAGAGTTTTATTTGTTCCTGCTATCTATTTTCTTTTTGCCCTTATTGAAGTTAGTATTTTGCTGTATTTCCGTTGATCGGCGTGTAGAACCCGACGCTGTTGATCTCGCCATCATCAGCCGCAATCCTCGTCTTCGTCGTAAACACGAATTAAGCAAGGCAAGCACCCCTTTGATCATATTGATCCCAGTATTTAATATTCTTTGTTTTACCAAACTATTTTATTCATGCGTTTACTTGCTGTAAACTTGCTATTTTGCGGTGCTGGTAATTATACCTGTTGTCTCGTGAATCTCCTTTAATGATTATGAACATGTGAACCTTGATAACCATAAATTAAGGTTAGGCATTACTTAATGTCATCATGGGTATATGCGTTCATATTATTCATGCTTAGCCATGCTTTAGAATCAGCAATGTACATGATCAAATCAATATTTGTTTCCTGAAAACCTTGGAAATGGCACTGTTGGTTGCTGGTAATTTTGATTAAAAACCCAAAATAAAACTATGCTTTGATGCGGGCGATTATTGGCAATAGCCGGATGTGCCAAAGGAATTGCACGTAGTGTAGGGTGAAGTATCGCCCGTGTCGGATTAAGGACCGAACATCGCGTTGTATGATCCAAGAAAATCCGTGCAACCACGAGAGCTATTTATGGGGTAGCCATAGCTTGTTATGTTATTTAGACATGGCTTTGCTCTTTGGTAGGCGGGAGCTTGCACAGGTATTCCGGTCAGGTCTGCCTGACGGGGTTTCTACTTGCTAATGCAACGGTGTACGCCCTGCCATGTTCAGAAACGTTGTGTTGGGTGTGTGGAAGTGGATCCACGGCTTGGGTGTGTGTTTCTGGTTCTACGGCGGGGGTTAACGTCCCGGGCTGGATCAAAGTCAAGTCTAGGTAATGTAACGGCTATGTATGGTCGAAAGATCATGACTTGTGGGTAAAGTTGTACACCTCTGCAGAGTATAAATCTAATCGATTAGCCGTACCCGCGGTCATGGGTGTCTTAGCGAACTGATGCGAGTTAGATGTTTTATTATTTTCAAAAGGGTTGGTTCCATTTGTTTTGCAACTGTGCTTTATGTCGAAGGGCTGACATTGATGGATTTCAGGATTTGTTGATTCGTCGCTCACGTCATGGAGGACTGTGAGTGTTACTTATGCTTTACTTATTTGTTATCAATCAAATGCTCTTATAAATTCCGTTTGCAAATAACTTGGTTTTACAAATTCAATTTCGCTTTATGCAAATTAACTGTAGTAACCTTCTTTGACTTAGCCTGCATTTATACATTTGCAATAAGTCTTGCGGAGTACGAAAGTACTCACCCTTGCTTAATCTATTATTTATAGGTGGATTAGAATGCGTAGCTTCGAAGGTTTGTTTCATCGCAGGTTGCGGGTTCTTCTTTGAAGTGATCTTTTCTAAGGATTTATGCCTGGTCAGTTGCCTGCGGGATTGGATGGGTACACTACAAGGCTTTGCTTCTTTTGCTGTTATATACTCTGAGTTGTAAGATTTATGTATTTATTGGTTTCCGCTTAATTAATTTATTGTATGGTTCTGATTCCAATTGTTGAAATGTGCGTGCTAGCTACTGATCCAGGGACTAGTACTGCAAGCACATTAGATTTCCATTTTGGCATTCTGTGCTAAAAATGGGGGTCGTTACAAAAACTAAAATTTTGAGATATTTTAAAATTTAGGTAGAAACACTGTCAGATTTTTATAAAATTATACATGCTTGCTAATAATCTACAAAATTTATGGTACCATATTTAGTAGTATAGGATCATACAAAAAAAATTAAAATAATTTAACTTCATTTGTTATCTTTAAAAAATCAAAAAGAGAATAGACATAATTGGAACAGTAACCTTGTTAGATTTTTATAAATTTTCTCGAGTGTGATCATGATCTAAAATTTTTATGAGAGATTAAGAATTGCCTCAGTACTATTGTATAAAATTTTCAACAAATTTTAACTTTTTTCTTTGGTCAATAAAATCTATAAAACCATTGAACTTCATTTGTTATACTATATTTCAAAAGCCAAAAGAGAAAGAACATAAATGCTATTGTGCCTTGTAAGAATTTTATAAATTCACTGGAGTGTGATCATGATACAAAATTTTTATGAGATCTTAAACACTTCCTTATCACCTTTATGTAAAATTTTCAAAAATTTTAAACCTTTTTTATCGCTAAGGAAATCTATGTATTGAATATCAGGCTTTTATCAGGACGTAGCACTATCAGAATTTTTGGAACTTCTTGAAGTATTATAAGCATATGAAACTTTTATAAAGCCATTAGTGATATATCAAGACAATTCACAAAAATTTTCAAAATTTTCCAACGTGGTTTGGACCATTTTTAATTATGTTCAAATTTGCTGATAAGGCTTTTATCAGGAATTCAAGATAGTAGCACTGTCCGAATTTTTAAAAATTCTTGAACCTTGATCACCATCAAAAAATTTTATTAAATCATTAGTGATTCATCAGAATCATGCACAAAAAATTTCAAAATTTTCTAATGTCGTTTGTATCATTTTCATCCGTTTCAAACTTGCCGGTCAACGTGTTATCTGGATAGTACCAATGCTTGAATTTTTAAAAATTCAACAGAACTGATCATCATCTAAAAATTTTATGAGAACATATATGATGTGTCAGGAACATTGAAAAAAAAGTTCAAAATTTTAGACATCGTTTGAACCATTTTTTTATCAGTTGAATTTCACCAAAATTTTGAGAATTTCAGCCAAAATTTTGGATTTTTGATCGAAATTTTGGTAATAAAAAACCAGATTTGAACTTTCCTTTTTGAATTTTGAATGAATTTCGTCTGAAATAACGAAATTTTGTCAAAATTTCGGATTTCAGTCATGGGAAAATTTTCTCCAAAATGAAATTCGAATCCTTGCGTAGGGCGGGGGCATTGCATTTTACATGCACGTATACTCCAACTGAATGCCAAGGGATAAGGAAGAAGCAGTTGCTTTCAATTCTTCATTTTTGCAGTAAGTAGTGGTAAAGTTTTGAAAAAAAAATAGAGGGCTTGTTTAAAGAATTAGGTTAAATTGAGATAAATATATTAAATAGTCCGTGTTATATTTTTATCAGGTCGAGGGTTACTAATAATTCTTTATTATTTTTTTAAAAAATACTTGTACAACGTTCACTTGTCAAACTTTTATAAATCTATAAACATGTTATCTTCAATCAAGTAAACAAATAAGCTATTATCTCTATTCAACTCATTACACTGTTACAATTGATAAAAAAAATTATACATCAGTGGAGAGGCTCACATTGCCTATTTGCTATTTTGGTCAAGTCACTTAACCGATCAGGCACTCGCTGACTCACGTTGCGCTGCCTTCCCTGTTTGCTCGCCAATTTTTGGTTCTAAAAACATCAAATCCAGTCAATTTTGTAGCAATTTCGGTACAAAATTTTGAATTTTTGGTAAAATTAACAGAAATTTCTCAAAATTAGTATAGCAAACCATAATTTTCAATATATTCCATTCTGCTGAGATTTTGAATTTCGTCCCGGTTGAAATCTGAGAGATTTCACCTAGATTTTCTGAAATTTCACCGAAATTTTCAACCCATGTGATCTCACAGTTCCTGTGTCGCCGACGCTAAACAAACTGAAGAAATGTTGTGCCAGATTTCTGTGGCCCTGAGCATACTTTTACAAATTCTAAAGAAAAGCTATATATAAACCACCAATATTTATCGACTAAAAGGCAAGAAGCTAAACAACGAAAGTTGCTCGATCTTCGTTGTTTGCCTTGTCCTTCCAGTCTCAAGAGTCAGAGCACATGGTGTCCTTGTACACTTTTGGATAGACTTGACCTGCTGGACAAAGGCGAAGGACACAGCAGCATCAGGAGGAAGTAGTTGGGACGGAGACGTCTCAATGATGGCACAAGGAAGGACGCCCGACTCAAGGCGGTGGAGGAATCTTTATAGATGGAGGAGCAAGGGATATCGATGATAATGATATAGAGAAAGATATAATGGTTTGATCTGAAATAAAAATAGCGAGTCTTTAACTGATAAATTTGAGAAAAAATTTTCTAATAATACCGATGAACATAACATTGTTTTTGTATCTGTCTTTGAAATAGAATGAGTTCATTATTTTTACGGTCATATATATTATAATCATGTACTATGTTCTTACGGAATTTTTTACTTTCATTTATGTATCCGCGCTGTTCTATTCCGCATCCGTTCGTGTCACTATTCGTTTGCCATCACGTGGGAAATACTGCTACTGTGACAGTGTGACTAGAAGATGACTAGATGAGCGGCCATTCTCCAAACAAAATTTATCAGTTTCCGTGACGCCAGCGATCTCGATTGCGCGCAAAGAAAATTACACGTGATCGAGCTGCCTGCCGGTCATTGTCACCTTACTTGACAATATTTACTTAATGATTTGTGTCCGGACGTTTAAAATTTTCGGATACATTGTAACCTTTTTTTTTGTATATATAATATTTCTTTACACCGTGTGAAATATTTTCCTTCGACAAACAGTGAAATACGCTACAGTAAACAGATGTTACAAGCGTTCAAAAAAATATTTCACACGTTAGCAAAAAAAATTACAAGCGTAAAATAAAAATATTGTAAGAAATATCTGATAAGATAAACAGTAATCGGATATTCGAGCGCTAGTTTCTCTCCAATATTTATCGACAAGCGGCTAGAAAGCATGGTGTCACCTGTTCCGTATCTAATCTTCTCGACAAATGGTCACGGTCCTTTTGGACTGTCCAAAGAGTGTAAATACTCTTTATTCCCCATCACAAGTCTCCGTAAAAGACTCCACCTCAAAGATATGCCAGGTCTTAAATGGCAAAAAGTTAGTAACAAAAAAACACCATACTTAAAGTAAGTATAATAACAAACCCTGTTACTTACACCATCTCTCATACATATCATTTAGAGTAAGCAGTAAATCTAGCTTGTATAATAACTATCTTTAAAGTTTGTCTCTAGAGAAACGCTAAAGCATTTAATTTGGACGTTCTTTTTCTTCCATCCACAGTGGGACAAGGTGTTGGACAGCATCCTTCCTAGTTTACCAATTCCCCTTCCAATTGTCTTACTTTTGTGATTTTGTAATTATTATGTACTGTTAATAAAAATTTGGCTCCAAGATATGACTTTGACTATTTTTTTTATGACTTTACATTAAGATGTACTAATATATTACTCCCTCTGGTCACAAATAGTTATTGTTTTAGACATTAACACGGTCTCCAAAACACATCGTTCATCACTAATTTCTATCATAATGTATGTATGTATGTATGTATGTAACCCAATAAAATTATAATATTATGAAAGTACTTTTCGAGACAAATCTATACATATGATTTTCATGTATCCAATTTAAATATTTAAACAGATATATATACCAATTTAAATATTTAAGCAGATATTGATAGTCAAAGTTTTGAAATTTTGACTGCACCTATGTCTAAAACGACAATTATTTGTGATTGGACGGACTATTATAAAAGTATTTTAAACTAAAATCTATTAATATAATTTTTATATAGCCAATTAAGATAGTATAAAACCGTTGGCGGTCAAGGCAGGAATTCTAGCACGCAGAGAGCATGCAGTAACATCTGAATCAAGCTAATAATCTTTTTTTTATTAACAGCACTAGCTAGTCACTCCCAAAGTACCTCTGGACGCAGGCTCATAGCTCCTCTAGCTAGCTGTGCAATACAATCACTTGTTAAATCACATGCAGTATTATTAATTTAATTCTGTTTTGTGTTTTATAGGAGCATCCTGTTTGAGTGCATGCACACCTTAATCTGTCACCTCCCAGCGTCCGTACTTACTCTATCACGGTGCCGGTATTAATTACGCTTCTAAATTTCACGGTGTTAAGTAGTGAAATCGTAAAAGGAGATCGACCGATCAAGATGTCTGTATGTACGCACTTCTACAATTCACTTGCACATTCTTTCCTCGTCAAGCTGATTAGCAATTTTTCTCTAGAAAAAAACTGATTAGCAAATAAATAGAATCGGCGTACTAGCCATTACCAACACGTCCTGTATTAACTCTTATCAATAAACTGCTTGCAGGTAGTCTCACGTGAGAAAGATGAACCTGAGATTGATGACACGCTAAAGGACATTGGATTGAAAATCATAGCAAAATGTGGTGGTTTGCCACTTGCTGTCAAAGTAATGGGAGGACTCTTGTGCCAGAGGGAGAAACGACTAAGTGATTGGAACAAGGTTCTGAATGATGCTATATGGTCAGTATCTCAAATGCCCGAAGTGCTAAACAATGCAGTATACTTAAGCTACGAAGATTTGTCTTCCTGTCTGAAGCAGTGCTTTCTGCACTACTCCCTTCTCCCTAAAAATACAGAGTTCTGTGATGATGCAGTTATTAGCATGTGGATTAGTGAAGGATTTCTACATGGAAACTCAGATGAATTAGAGGAATTAGGAAGCGAGTGCTATAAGGAGTTAATATTGAGGAACCTTATAGAGCCAGATACCAAGTACACTGATCAAAGGTATTGCAACATGCATGATGTTGTTCGCTCATTTGCTCAGTCTGTTGCCAGAGACGAAGCACTCGTAGCTCAAAATGGTTCTTCGGTTGTCTCTAGTTCAAAAATGATTCTTCGGTTGTCTCTAGAAAGGAAGGGGCTGGAGTCAGATGAGTTAGAGTGGAGTTCTTTACTTGCACAGACATCACTGAGAACACTAATATCAGTTGGCCATTTGAAGATTAAGCCTGGTGATTCATTGATTACTTTATCAAGTCTACGGACTCTACATGTAGACTCTGCAAACTTTGATGCATTGGTTGAATCTTTGTATCAACTCAAGCACTTGAGGTATTTGGCACTAAGAGAAACTGATGTATCTAGATTACCAGAAAACATCGGAAAGATGAGATTCATGCAGCACATTAGCCTTTATGGTTGTAAAAGTTTGGTGAAACTTCCTGATAGCATTGTGAGGCTAGGGCAGCTGAGGTGTCTAAGCCTTACTGACACAAGTATAAACAGCACACCTAGAGGTTTCGGAGGTCTAACAAATTTGAGGAAACTCTTTGGGTTTCCAGCCCACATGGATGGTGATTGGTGTAGTTTGGAAGAGTTGGGGCCTCTTTCCCAGCTCAGGATTCTCGGATTAAGGAATCTGGAGAATGTATCTGCTGCCTTGTATGCTGCAAAGGCCAAGCTCGGTGAAAAGCTGCATCTTACTGATTTATACTTAGACTGCGTCACTGAGGAAGATGATGGGTTGGTCGAAAAGGAAGAAGGCGTCACTGAGGAAGAGCAGCAGCTAATTGAGGTGGTGTTTGATGAGCTCTGCCCACCGCCCTGCTTAGATAATCTTTACATCTTTGGATATTTTGGTCGTCGTCTCCCAGGGTGGATGATGTCCACATCAACGACGCCCCTCATGAGCTTGTGATACGAGTGCTCGCGGGAGTATGCCCTTGTGCCTGGCCGGAGGCCGCGGGCTGAAGGTTTACTCGCCACGGAGAAGGTTGGCTGTATGGAGCCACCGACCGGTTATCGACGGCGTGCCTGAGATAAGTTTTTGGTGGCAACAAAAGCGTGCCTTTTCCTTTCTCCTCTTCCTCTTTTATTCATGATTACTGAATCTTAACAATCCCCCTAATCAGGGTATACTAGTTTGGAAAGAATAAAATCTTAACTAATGGATAACTAATTGACTCACAATAGGAAAGCTTATAGAAGGAAATAGGAAGACTAAAATAGGAATGTGCTAAGGCGCTGGGCACGATTGGTGGCATGAAGGCTGATTAGGTTGGCTTTAATGCAGTAAAAAGACGCGATCAAAGCCAAAGCCCTTATCAATACTCCCCCTCCACATTCAAATGTCCGCAGTGAAAGTCTGAAAAGCCCGTGAAACTCAATGGCATCCTGCCAAGTAGCATCTTCGGTGAGTCTCCGGTCCATCGACGAGGAACCGCCGACCTTGGTTGAATCGTTGAGCCAATAGACGAAACGAAGTAGCTGGCGAAGGTGCCAAAGTCGAGGATGATGCTTCAGCCGGCAAGGGTGGAATGCTAACTGGAGGAGTACCCCGAAATGGTTTCAGCATGGAGACGTGGAACACGTCGTGGATACGAGCTGTGTCAGGCAAGGCCAAACGATAGGCGACCTCACCAATGCGCCCAATCACCTTGTATGGACCAAAATACCGAGGCGAGAACTTGTGCTGCGCTGCTGCTCGCATGGAGAGCTGACGGTGTGGTTGCAGTTTAAGCCATGCCCAATCTCCCACAGAGAAGGAAACCTCCCGGTGATGACGGTCATATTGTTGCTTCATTCGGTTTTGAGCCGCCATGAGATGTTGGCGTGCGCGGTGAAGAAGCTCATCCCGATCTACTAAGGCACAATCCACAGCATCAATGGAAGTAGCATACGACAAGAAGGCACCATGGGTGGAGGTGGCCGGCCATAAACAAGCTCAAAGGGCGTCATCCGAAGGGCGGAGTGATAGGAGGAGTTGTAGCAGAACTCTGCCCATGGAAGCCAGCGGACCCATGAAGAAGGCATGTCGGTTGTGAGGCGTAGCAGTACATCTCGATGGTGCGGTTGACAACCGGTTTGTCCGTCCGTCTGCAGATGATATCGGAGGACCTGAGGAGCTTGATGCCACAGCGCTTAAAGAGATCTTGCCAGAAGGTGCTGAGGAAAACCGGGTCCCGATCGGAGACAATCGACTCAGGCAGGCCATGGAGGCGCATTATCTGGTCGAAGAAGAGATCGGCCACTAAAGGAGTTGTGGTTGGCGGCAGGGGCCATAAAATGAGCATACTTGGAGGCGATCCACCACCACCAAGAGAGCCGTCTTGCCTTGTGACCTTGGGAGGCTTACCACGAAATCCATGGATACGTCAGCCCAAATGTGGTGCGGAATGGGCAAGGGTTGAAGAAGGCCTGCAGGTGCCTAAGTTGCCGCCTTGTGTTGCTGACAAATGCCACACTATCCCACATATTCTTCCACCGACTTTCGCATGTCCATCCAATAAAACTGCTGCTTCACACGGTGGAAAGTCTTGGTGATGCCCTCGTGGGTGAGGTCATGGACGGCGGACACTACTTGAGTGCGGAGAGGTGACTTGGCTGGTACAAAGAGGCGACCATCCCGATACAGAAGGCCGTGGCGCACCTCCCATAGTCCAGCCGGCCTTGGCCCCGTAGTGTCTGCCCCTGTTGGGGAAACCTCCTGTGGAGCTGGTGCCGAAGAGGAATCCGGAGCGGACCCTGTCTTGCGAAGCAATTGGGAGCAGCGCTCCTGCACCTCCGGGTCATGGCGTAGGACGTCCTCCCACTGTGAACGCGCCGACTCCGAAGGATAGGAGATGGCCAGGCAGGCATCTGCAGGTGGCTCGTGTGAGCGTGACAGGGCGTCGGCGGCCTTGTTGCTGCGGCCCGGACGATACTCCACGGTGAAGTCAAATCCCATCAGCTTACTGAGCCAATGCTGTTGCGGAGGAGTAATCAAGGCCTGGTCCAAGAGGTATTTGAGGCTGGCATGGTCCGTCCGGACGGTGAAAGAACGCCCCCAAAGGTATGGCCGCCAATGCCGAATGGCTTTGGAAGGCGATGAGCTCGCTCATAGGCTGCTAATTTGGCATGGCGCTCGGCCAAGCGACGGCTATAAAAAGCCACCGGATGGCCCTCCTGCTGCAGTACTGCGCCAATTCCCACACCTGAGGCATCACACTCGACCACAAATGTCAAGTTGAAGTCGGGTAGGCGCAAAACGGGTGCCGTCATGAGTGCCTCCTTGAGCTGTTGGAAGGCACGGTCAGCCTCCCCTGACCACTTGAATTGCTGGCGACGAAGTAGGTTGGTCAGTGGTTCTGCAATGGTCGCGTAGTGGAGGATGAAGCGCCTGTAATAGCCGGCAAGTCCCAAGAAGCTTTGACGCCTGTCTTGATGTGAAGCGCGCCACCGGCTACATCTTGGACCTTGTTAGGGTTGGCTGCCACCCCGTCGCCGGAGATGATGTGTCCCAAATACCCCACCGTGTTCTGGATGAAAGCACACTTGGATTTCTTCAAATATAATTGGTGGTGCGGTCGCTCGGGACCATCCGCAAGTGATGAAGGTGCTCGGTGCGTGATCCGCTATAGATCAGGATGTCATCAAAGAAAACGAGGACAAACTTGCGGAGGAACGGGGCAAGGACCTCGTTCATGAGAGCCTGGAAGGTTGACGGAGCGTTGCAAAGCCCGAAAGCCATTACCAGCGACTCATAGTGGCCATGATGGGTGCGAAACGCCGTCTTCTCAATGTCTTCTTCCTTCATCCGGACTTGGTGATACCCAGAACGGAGATCCAGCTTGGAGAAGAACTTGGCTCCATGCAGTTCATCCAAAAGTTCTTCGACTACTGGAATGGGGAACTTATCCTTAACCGTTCTGGCGTTGAGCTCGCGGTAATCAACACAAAAACGCCACGAGCCATCTTCCTTCTTGACCAAAGAAAGCGGGAGAGGAAAGCGGAGAGCGGCCGGGCGAATGATGCCTCGAGCAAGCATCTCTGCACGCCTCTCAATCTCGTCCTTTTGCCGACACGGATCTGCAGCGGTCGAACCACCACCGGATCTGTTCCTCCTTCAAGCATATCACGGTGATCGCAGAACGCTGGCGGCACCCTTAGGCTCTGGAAGAGATCGGCAAAGCGGTCGGGGAGGCGGTTGAGTCGTCCCCCTTGAAGCACATCCACCTCTGGCATCTGTGGCCCTGGCAACCTTCCAATGCCCTGAAGCTCCACTCTGGTTCCTTGACACTTGAAAGACATGTGAAGGGAATCAAAATTCCACTTGATATCGCCCACCCTTGCGACCATTGTATTCTCAAAGACGCGTCAAATCCATCCAATGGAATGACTAAGAAGGATGCCTCAAATGGGTATTTGTCAATGGAGAAGGTGCAGCTCTGTATCTTCCCTAAGCAAGGCAAATGAGCGCCGTTTGCCACCCACACCTGCTGTCCTCCTCCAGCTTCCTGGGAGACGCCCAACCTTCTGTGCATGGGCACTCAGAAATTGTGTGTGCTTCAGCATCCACCAAGCCCAAGAACTCCTTCCGTGATAAGCGGCTTAATCGCATGGTGCTCCCTTTATGGGCCTCATAGCGCCATGATGGAAAGCGCGGTTCTTCCTCGACTTGTTCCTCTGTCTCTTCCTCATCCTCGTTCAACACCTCCGGAGGAAGAGTTTCTTGCAGCGATGACCCCGGCGTAAACCTCGTGCAATTGAAGCGAGCCCTTCTCGCCTGTTCGGCCATCTCCTCCGAGAGGCAGGCGCTGTATGGAGCAGGCGGTTGAGAACCCCGAGAATTGGGTCCCGTGGGACGCCCCCCTGGGTTTGACGCCGATGAAGCTGGGGGTGGCCACCTTGTCGGTGTAGCCGCCGCCCCTATTGGCGTGATGGCGCGCTGGACCTGGCTGGATGGCGCTCCCGGTCCTCCCGCCGCGGAGGAAAAAGCGGTGCCCCTACTGAATGGAGGGCGATGGCGAACCCCCTGCGGCATGGCCTGAATGGCTTTAGCGATCCACTGATCCTCTCTGCGCTCCGCCTCCCGGGCCAAGCCAATCGCCTCTGCTAAATCGCGTGGACGATCGCGGCGCACCTCCGCCCCCAGCGTAGCCGACAGCCCAGCCGTGAACATCTCAATCTGGTCTTCCCGCCTCATCCTGGGTGCACGTGAGAGTAGCTTCTGGAACTCCCTTGCATATTCGTCCGAGCGAGATTCGCCCTGCTTCAAATTCGCCCTGCTTCAAATTCGCCAGGTCGCCGAGAGGCCCCACCGTCGATTGGCGAGTGAAGCGCTGGAGGAAGGTTTCGTAGAAGTCCGGCCACGAGATGAATCCCTCCTCCTGCTCCCAATTGTCCAACACCTCCTGGGCCTCGCCGCGGAGGTGGAGGCCTGCCATCTCGACGTACTCCGCCTCAGGCAGGTCGTGAGCCCTTGCGAACCTTTCACATTGGCGCAGCCACAGCAGGGGGTCTTCCGATCCATCATACAGCGGTAATTCGTACCGGGGAGGGCGCGGCGTCCTGCGGCGATCCTCCAGGTCACGACGGCGGCCGTCGAGGTTACTGCGGGGGCCGTCATCTCTGTTCCCGAATTGCGATCTGCCACGCGGTGGAGAAAGGCCCCGCCTTCCTCTCGCATGACTGGCTTCCGTTCCGCCCTCTGTTTCCTGGATCGGCCGTTTGCCCACCGTCTTGAGGAGGTCAGCCAACATTTGCTCCAAGCGTCTGCTGGACCCAACCAATCCCTCCACCGTCTCCTCCAATTTGGACAGGCGATCTTCAGGGCTAGCCATGGTCGGAGGACCGGCCGCTCGATACCGCTTGATCTGAGTGCTCGCGGAGTATGCCCTTGTGCTGGCCGGAGGCCGCAGTGAAGGTTTACTCGCCACGGAGAAGGTTGGTGCATGCGGACCCACCGACCGGTTATCGACGGCGCGCCTGAGATAAGTTTTTGGTGGCAACAAAAGCGTGCCTTTTCCTTTCTCCTCTTCCTCTTTTATTCATGATTACTGAATCTTAACAATCCCCCTAATCAGGGTATACTAGTTTGGAAAGAATAAAATCTTAACTAATGGATAACTAATTGACTCACAATAGGAAAGCTTATAGAAGGAAATAGGGAAGACTAAAATAGGAATGTGCTAAGACGCCTGGGCCTGATTGGTGGCCGCAGAAGGCCTGATTGGGTTGGCTTTGCGTCTGTAAAAGACGCGATCAAAGCCAAAGCCCTTATCAGCTTGAGGATTCTAATGATGGATCACCTGGCCTGCTGCACCCAACTCCCTGATGTTTTGAGCCAGCTCCCCTATTTGCAGCACTTACAAATCGACCAAGCTCCAGCCATCAAGCGTGTCGGGCCTGAATTCCTGCAGCTCTACCATCACCATAGTCTGGTGGTTGGTGCATTTCCAAGACTGCACAAGATGTACTTAATATGAATGGTGGAATGGGAGGAGTGGGAGTGGGAGCCTGAGCAAGGAAATATGCAAGCCATGCCTGTCTTGGAGCTACTTCACCTCGTGCACTGCAAGTTGAGGCGTCTTCCTCCGGGCCTTGTCTCCCATGCAATGGCTTTGAAAATACTATACATATATGAGGTCCAGCACCTCAACTCCCTGGAGAACTTTGCTTCCGTTGTTGAGCTTCAAGTGTTTGACAACCCTGACCTAGAGAGGATCACTAATCTCCCCAAATTGCAAAAGCTTTTCGTTATGATTTGCCCAAAGCTCAAGGTATTAGAGGGTGTCCCTACACTCCAAAGACTCGCGCTAAAGGACTACAACACAGAAACGCTCCCAGAATTCATGCGAGATGTAAAGCCAAGGCATCTGCTGCTGGACTGCAGCCTCAAGCTACTCACCTCCATAGCCGCGGAACGATCTGGCCCTGAGTGGGGCAAGTTCTGCCATATGGAGCATGTCAAGGCCTATGCAAGCGATGGAGACAATCAAAGGAAATGGTACGTGCAGTATACAAGAGATCCCTCCTGCATCTTGGAGACAAATATCATTAACGGCTCTTCTTGATCTGCAGGTAAGCTAATACTACTGCTCCGTCTTCATTTGTTTAGTTACTCTTTTTAGTTTGATTTCTTTGTTTCGTCTTATTTCTTCACCAGTAATTCCTTTCTTCATCGTTAATTCAGTATGCTAGGGTCTGAATGTATTTCATCATTAATTCAGCAACTTTTTTTTGGCTTTGCTTGACTGTGTTGTTTCAGGGGATGAAGAGGAATAGGACATACGAGGAATAACAGCAGAATGCAAATTAAGAAATTTTTTTCCCACGCTTGCACAAATTAAGCGGCGACTCCGTCATTCTCTTTCTTACTTCAGTTCAACCTGCCAAATCTACAACCAGATGAAGAGTCCCCCAGTCGTGGCAAATAGAAAAAGTTCGGGACGGTGAGACGCTCAATCGCAGGGCAGTACGTGGAGTCCGCCACCGTTGCCGCTGCGGATCTTATGAGAGCTCTCATACTCGACGAAAGGTAAGCGAGGTGGGGAGGCGACATAGGGAGGGCAAGGGAACTGAGCTATATCCGCCTATATGCGTTGTTAACAGCAGGAATCTAATGCATGAAAAGCTACAAAGCCTGGATAGGAGATGGCACAAAGCAAGAAAACCAGGGATTTGCCTTGGAATATATATGTTTAACTTTAGACAGAGGTAAACACGATCATGTTGACATCAGTACAGGCAGGGATATGCAGTATGGTCAAGAAAAATTAAATTACAATGTGAGCAAGTGGAAGTGCTTCGATCAACTCGTGGTTTGGATGCAGGTGGAAGCCGGCACTGCTCTATTCAGTGTATGGATGCAGTGAAGCCCCCTGACAAGTGACAACGGAATGGAGCCATGAAGCCACGGTCAATTCGGCGCTGAAAAAAATATCTCGCATTTTGATTTTAATCACCTCTTTGGTTATGGAAGACGAGCCTTTTATCTTAAGAAAAATATCATCGAAATTATTTGTGATTATGTATTGTGAACATGATTAGCAACTATTTGTGATTTATATTGTACCACGACAGGTGCTGCAACTTTTACCGCTTGGTTCTTTTATAAAAGAAAACAGAGATTGGCAATACAGTAGTGCTTTGTCATGACACGTGGGCTTAAGAATGTTTAATTTCACAGCGATTTGTTATAATTTTTTTTTGCAACAACTCGTATGAACCACAAGGTAAAAAAAAGGACTTCGTCACAGACTCACAGCACAAAACAATACCAAAGAGCATATTTTACATCCACATGACTGAAAACTCCTAGTATCCTACATTAGGAATCATAAGGTATGAGAAACAACAAAGAGCATATTTTGCTTGTATTTTCCTTCTGTTGAATTATAAAAAAAAAGGAAATGAGGATGTGCTTGCATAAAGACGACCTTCAAAGAGCAATTTCCAGAACCAGAGAAGGAACATCTGGGCATTAGGAACTAACTATTCGAATAGCTAACAAGTCTTGAGAAGACAGGTGAGGTGATTTTCCAAGTCGGCTTAACGAACATATGGGCATTAGGAAATAGCTAAACCAAAGCTCATAGGCCATAGCCCTCTTCCAGACAATAAGGAATTAAGGACAACTAAAACAACGTGGTAATATCAGCCGAACAGGTCGGAACAAATTGCGTCCCCTAACCCTAAAATTTTCCCAAAACTAGGGATTTGCCTTGGAATATATATGTTTAACTTTAGACAGACGGTAAAAAAAAATACATTGTGAGCACCTGAATACCTATGAGAAGATGGTTGATTATTGATGTCATAGTAGGAGACCTCAAGAAAATAACTGTAGTCTCTGTTTTTTGTGGAGAACCAACAGATCAGACACGTCCATACCATGCTATCTACACCCCTCAGGGTCAATCGATCAATTGATGAGTTTTCTAAAAAGAACTGAGCTCAAAAATGAATTCAATACCAATGTAATTGATAACAGCTGGAAAAAACAAAGGTAAAATAAATTGAAGTAATTTGAAGAAACTGTCCTTCACCTGTGCTAGAAAAGGCCAGAGTTTGCTTAGCAACTTGTTCAGCCACTCTACCTGTAAAAAACCAAACATCGGGGAGGAATATTAATCATTCAGGTCAAACCAATAATAACAAACATGAAAAGTTTGTATCCCATATAAGCTAATAGAGTGGAATAGATCTGGAGGTTCAGAATATAATGTCAGAAAATCAAATAAGGCAAGACGGAAGCCTGGCCCTCTGGCTACATCCAAAAATATCAATAAAAAAATCCATGCAACATACAACAGACATTATCCTTGAGATATTTTTGGATTGCTGTCAGACTTCAGTATCATCAGGGCAAATATAAAGCGAAACAAGTTAACATCTTGTAAAGCATGAACATCTCAGATACATCATACATGTGACCTTCTGATAGGTTCTTGTATTCCTGCAACATGAAACAAATCCAGGACATCCCAAGTGGCTTCCTATACAAGGGGGCATATCCAGTGCAATCAGGGAAGTGGTGCAATCACCGTGCAATCCAACTAAGAAAAGTTTCAAAAAATTCTGAAAAAAATCATGGATGTACATCTCATCTTACCCCATCTATATATAAAATTTCATGATCAAATTCGTCCTATACTAGAAGTTACAAAAAAGACAAATTTGGGGTGCATTTGAACTATTAAGTTTGTCAGAAATTTGTCTTTTTTATTACTCTTAACATAGGATGAATTTGATCATGAAATTTTATATGTAGATGGGGTAAGATGAGATGTACATCCATGATTTTTTTCAGAATTTTTTGAAACTTTTCTTAGTTGGATTGCACGGTGATTGCACCACTTCCCTGATTGCACTGGATATGTCCCCCCTATACAAAGCTTAAGTCTCTAATATATGCGAGTCGCAGATGCAGAGACCCGCTGTTACAGGCTCGGCCCACCTGAACATGTCAGATGCCTGGTCAAGCATGAGTCATGTACTCATGTACTTCTGACCTTTATCTTTAAGCCCCAAAGTAACTTGAACTTATGGAGGTTGCAGAAGCAGAGACTCGTTTCAGGGTAGGCACACACCCAGGATTGGTTTAGCAGCAACGCGCTGTGTTGCAACCTGAACTTGTTAGATGCCCGGTGAAGCATGAGTGATGTGGAGGAATCATGTTACAGTGAAAGCAGCAAGCAAGCAGCTCACCTCACTAAACCATCCTAAATCCGATGAGACCACAAGCAGAGCAGTTGATACGCAGTCGAAATAAATATCCAGCCAGAATATAATGCTTAATGGACCCAGCGAAATCAAATGTATGATTAATGGTCTAATTTTAATAGCAGTAGAGATTGCAAGAAATTTATCGCGAGCGATGAGGACAGGGGAGGTTGGTCAGGTGAGGTGAGGTCACCTTGGCGACGCATTTCCTGGTGCGGCGCTGCACCGTGCTGCTCCAGCCGACCATGAACGCCGCCCCCACCACCAGCCCCATGACCATCCACGCGATGAGGCCAGGCCCATCTCCCCGGCCGCAAAAGCTTGGATCGTTACTGGTAGTTCCTTGCTACCACATGAAGCATTAATTCGAGCCGAGCGAGGAGATGTAGCAAGGCAGTGCCGGGGAAGAAGGCGACGGCGGAGAGGGCAATGTGGCTGGCACGCGGGAGATCGATTCGGCTGGGGACCCTTAATTTATCTGCGGTTAGGAAATATGAAGACATGATTTTCTCCTTGGGAGCCCAACACCGGCCGGATCTGGCCAGCCAGGGGTGGAAGAAGGGCGGAGAAGAAGTTGGAGGGCGGTGGGGTGGAAGAAGAGGTGGAGAAGAAGCGGCGGAGAAAAGGCCGGGGGAGCAGTGGGGTGGAAGAAGCAGTGGAGAAGAAGCCGAGGGGACCGGCGGCAACAGCGGCTGCGATTCTTTTAGCCCGCGCAAGGACAACGGCGGTAGCTTGAGAGAGGGGAAGGCGAGGGGACGACGGCGGGGCGATGGCGATGGCTAGGAGGAGGTCATCGGTGGGCGACGGGGAAAACGAGAGCGCCCTCTGGAGGCCTCAGCCGCACAGAACGCTGACGTGGCCCACGTGTTAATTTTGTAACATCAACTAACAGAACGCAGAGAAGAAGGGAGTTAGCCGTGGCAGAGGTACGGTGGTCTGAGCAGCATATAAGGGGGGAGAAAGCTAAGAGAGGTCAGGGTGATGCTCTGGCTCGGTGGAATTGGGACATGGAGCAATGGAGAAGAGTAATTGGGTTTTCCCCTTTTGTGAGCTCACCTCTGGTTCGGGAGCTCCCCGGTGGCGCCCGTCCCCCACAGTTGAGCGGCGAAGGAGTGGGTACGAGCGGGGAGTGCAGGGCATGGCCGAGCGCGCTTAGGTAGTGAGGGAGGGCAATGGCTTGGTAGACGTCTGTGAGCGTGCCCAGAAGGACAGGAGAAGAAATCACGGCGGGGCTAGAGCATAGGTGCTTTCGGCGTGGCATTGAGGATGGCGAAGCCCAACGTCACAAGGTAGGTGCACAGGCGAGGATTCAAGTATCGAAGGCGGCGGCGTGCTGTGCCATGGCAGAGAAAGGGCGAGCTTGAGGCTGTCACGGCGGGCGCGTGCGAAGGGAAGTGAGTGCCGCAGCTGAAGATTGGCAAGACGTGCCATCGTGAGTGAGCACGGGCTGCAGAAGAGCTGCCATGGCAGAGAAAACCGTGGGCGAGCGCTGCCACGGCGAAGCTTTGGCAGGCGCACCACGCACGTGAGGGAGAGAAAAGAACAGAAGGGGAAGGAAAGGGAAGAAGACCAGGGGCTGATCACTGGGCCCAGGGGCGTGGGCTCGCAGCCAGGTGGGTCCTAGGCCATCAGGAACTAAACGAACTGTCGAGTAAGCCCCAAAAACAGAGAGAGAAGGAGAAGGAACTGAGGTTTTGAACTGGGGCAGAATTAGGTTCAATGCTAAATTGAGCTGTTGAAAGGAGCTAGAAATTTGTGGGAATTTTTGTGATGGGTTCTGAGAGATATTTAGTCTACCATTAAAATTTCATGTGAATGTCATGCTTTTATAATTCTTCAAAAATTCTGACACTGCTTCCGTTTCAATTATGCCTTTTCTGTTTTTGAATTTTATGAGGCTCCAAATTAACTTAAATGTTTTTGAAATTTTTTCTGTATAATATTGGGTCCATATAATATTACCATAAAAAATTGAGACGTGATCATTTGTATTTATTTCTACAAAATTCTAACATCGAAGTGTGTTCAAATAAATTGTAGCTGTTTTTGATTTTCTAAATGAAACTATTCAATTTATATTCTCCTGAAACTTTTTACGTATGACTTGGAGATGACTTAGGACCCAAATGGATTTTCTAAGGATTTTATGTCCACTTGGTTTTGAGAGTTAGAGTTGAGATCTCATCCCTAGGTTAAATAAAGGAGTTTTCTTAAGTAACATAAATCCAAAAAGAAAACACCAAATAAGATTTTCAAGATAAAGCCATAATTCATATTTAGAATTTGTTTTCTCATTTCTTTTATTTGGGGATGTTACACTTTTGATGTTGACGAAGGACAGATGCAAAGGTTAGTCGGTCTCCCGAGGTTGTTCCAGGCCACATGGTTTTCCAAGAACGTGAAAAAAGATTCTATAAACCACTCTTGGACCTGGATTCCATAGCCAAATTAGTTCTGGCCGTGGGCCCTTGATGACGACGCATAGGAAGTAATCCCAATAAATCAGGATCTCCTTGATGACTCACCGAAGGAGCACGATGTTCAGCCACCTGGGCAGAAACAACTTTCGTAGGACAATTAAGAAGCCAACTTGTGAACTACAGGCGCCAAATCAGTCACCGAGTAACCAGCATCCAACGCATCTTGAACAAAGGATAGAATCATCAACAAGGGATAGCACCCGAAACCGTGATCCACTCCGAGATTGTTCACTGGAAGGTTCCAAGATACAATTCAAAGACATTACACGTATAAACCATACACAATTGTCATTAGTTGAATAGAGTTTCTGATACAAATTCCTCTGCAGTCCACAGAAAACAGCTCTGGAGTCCAGAGGCAGGAGGAAAGAATTTCACCCAATAAGGCACAGATGGCTGTGTCAGCGCCAACAAAAAATTTCTGATGAAAGCCTCTCCTAGATGCTGATGCTAGAAGATGGCATATGATCTAAACAGATCACAGTCCAGAGCCAACGAACTAGCTCCGGATGATCTGCAGAAAAGAAAACAGCAGAAGCCTTCTACCGTTGTCTGGTGATGAACAGTAGCCACTTCTCTGAATTCCTTAGCAAATCGGGCACAATTCTGCTGAAATTCGGTCCCAAGATTCCAGCAGATCAAGCCACCGGATTCCTTAGAAAACTGGAGGAGGATTCAGGAATTACAATGCCCATCTCCTACCAGCCCAAGAAGGCGAGGAGGAGATTCCACCGGAGACGGCACAGTCGCACAGATGGCGCCGGCGGCGAATGTATCTTCTAGGCGACACGAGAGCCCACTCTGCTAATGCGAATGCCTCTGTTATATGGTTATAGTCATTACATCGCCGACCGTTGCTATTGTTATTATCAGGTATTTTCTACTCTTATTATACCTTTCCGATACGTTTTTTGCAGGCCAACGCCTGTGTCTTACAGATTCCCGTCTTGTAGTACGGTAAATTAAGCACCAACCAGATGGTCTCATTATTCATTCAGAGTCACACACAGACGAGATGATAGATCATGGATGTGCCTTCACCGAGCTTCTCAGCAGGTGCAAGGGTTGCACTTGCAGTTGGAGCCGCAGCTGCAGCCATGGGCGGTCTCGCCGGACTCGGCCGCCTTCTCGAGCTGCGCCTTCTCCGGCGCGACGCCGACGACCACGGTTGCCTGGCTGCTGCTGCTCTTCTCTTCCAAGTCAGGGTACATCTTTCTGCAACCGGCGAATCAAGTTAATTAACCAGCACAACTCAAAGAAATTAATTCTTCACTAGTGATATGATTCACTGCTACTGAAACAAACGATCAGTAAGCATGCATGCATACCCGCACTTGCAGCTTGAGCCGCAGCCGCAGCCTGATCCACAACTGCAAGACATCTTGTTCGCAGGCCTGCCTCGCTGTGAGCTCAAACAGCTCAGGATGAAGGGAGAAGAAGAGCTTTGAGATGATGAGCACAGTGCATAAACTGGATTCCTACGCCACTATTTATAGGACCCAATCAAGGCAAACAAGTGTACAACACGACGTTGTTGCATGTCACGATGCTATAGCCTGCTTATAATTAGTCTTTAGGAATCATCGCTCCTCCAATGGCAATTTCTGATGATTAATTATCATCGCTCATCCAATGGCAAATTGTGATGATTAATTATCTTTTGAGAGCAAAAGCTTCTATAGAGTAAAGCGTTCGATTTGATAATGTTATCACTGGCCACATTGATGTTGCTGAATCCCCAATGATGGTGAAGTGCAGGTGTTACTGTGGTAAAGCTTCTCAGTTAAGCTCAAAGGAAGATAAATTCTACAGTGGATAATATAGATAGTAAGTAGTGGTAGTAGAAATCAAATCTAATCATCCATTACTCAAGGGTATTTTAGACTTTTTTTATCCATTCATCAGGGGTATTTTATATTTTTCCTAATTCATTTACAGTTTTGGATTCACCGAATACAGGTAGTAGTATAACTAGATCTAAATTAATTTTAACCATTAGATTCAATGGAATGGACGGTTTATATTGATTTTAATCTACCGTAAAAGAGCTCCAAAGGAAAGACCCAAACACAAAAAGGCTAAAACTACTACTACTCAGTGACAAAGTTTCTTATACCTAATCTCTCTAATGTGAATTGAAGCCTAAGAACAATAAATTAGCAGGACAACAAATCCAACCTATTGAACTCCTTTACTCTATAAATTTTCTGAATAGAGTTCTGTACGTCTCTTGTGTCAAAATGTGGTTGCTTTCTGCTAAAGCAACAATGCGTGGATGACTTCTCTTTCCTTCTTCCGATTACGCCGGACCAAGTTAAGAGAACACTATTTTGCGTCATTTTTTATCTACGACTTTTGCTACTGCCAGCCGGCAAGAAATGGACCTTATTTTTTATCTACGACTTTTGCTACGACTTTTTCCTTGTCTTTTGTCTCAAAGCAAGTAATCTGCACTGATGGATAAAGAAACATAGAAGTATTTGTATCCCAAAAAAAAAAATCCGTGTATGCCATTCAGAGTTAACCCAATCTCTAATCTTTCACTAGAAAAAGTGTACTTCCTTTTATACCACTAAAAAAAACTTCCATATCCCTTCATAATACCATTGCTGTTAGGAGCTTAAGGAGTTAACAAAATTTATTTCATTCAATTTGAAGCTTATTTACAAAAGTTCTATGTATGACATATTTTAAACTCTTTCTTTAAATTTGAATTTAAAATTTACACAGTTCATTTTCAAAATATTTTTGCATAATCTGAATATAATAAATTTTATATGATTTTATAAATTTATTTTACATTATTTTAAGTTGAATTGCAAAATATATGATTACTTGAATGTGCTAGGATATTGATAAATACCAGAAAATAGAAAGTTGCCTGTTTTGGAAATTACGATTTTGAATTGAGAAAGTGCTTTCCATTTTTGGGCGAGGCCGGGCTGAGGCGCTGACACGCCGGGCCCTCTTAGCAGTGGACTGCGCAGCGCGGAGCAGCTGACTGCACGGGCCCACGGGGCAGAGACTGCACAGCTCAAGGTCTGACCAGCTGGCCCGTTGTGCAGCGACAGAGAGCAGAGACGCCAGATTTCTGGCTTGCCGGCGGCGAAGCACCGCCGGAACCGGCGAATCGATAGCACAGAAGGCTATAGCTCATCACTGCGCATCTGGGGATGGGTTTTATTGCAATTTTTAGTGACCGGAGCATAGCTCCCAACGGCGCATGGTGGCCGGCCATGGCGGTGACCACCGCGACGGAGCTATGGGCTGATTCAGTGAAAAAAATGGGTGCTAAGGCTTCACCGTAATTAGAGAGTTTCGTTTTTGGGGGCTCACCGTGAGGATGAAGTTTCGTGCAGCGTCGGCGACGTGTGACTGGAGGTGGGGAAGAAGGCGCACGCGGCGGAGGAGCTACGGCCAACTAGTGTTCAAATTAACAGAAGGCTTTAGCTCGTGGTTGATTAGAAACGTAGTAGATGCAAGGAATTGAAGAATGGTTGTTGATGCTGGAAGCTTGGTTGAGAAAAGTGATGGCGGCAGGATGTGGTCGGAAATGGGCAAGAATGACAGGGAAACTCGGAATTGAGGGCTTGTGATGTGGCGGTCTTGGGTTGTGAGTTGCGGCGCAGACAGGACAAGAAATGAGACGGTGCTGCTCTGGTGGTTTCGGGTGAGAGAGGCACAGTGGAGAGGTAGGAGGAAGAAGAAAGAAGACGCTGGACTGTGCTACGCTGGCTGACAGGTGGGGCGAATCTGGTGGTGGAGGCTGTCGGCAGGGGCCAGCTATGGTTGAGGGCCCACTGGCCAGTCACACAGCGACTAACTAGATTTTTACAGCTTCTTGACAGCTCGGGGTAGATCCATAGTTTACAGTTATTATTCCAACCAGGTTATTTTTCAAAATTTGAACATAGGTCGGCAACGTAAAGTCCATCACCCAGTAAAATATTTAGGTAAAACCTAGCGGTACAAATTTTATTAAAATTCTGGCAATGCAATCTCTAAATTTTTGTTTGTTGTGTTTTGTATTTAATTGATGACAAAAATGAGGTTTATATTTTATTTATATTTTTATAGATGTTTAAAATCACAATATTTATCTTCTGTAAAATTTTCAGAGTTTTATAATTAATATTTAAATTATAAAAATTCTGACATTGAAGTTTTCAAATTTATTTACTTTCAGTTTTTAATTTTTGAAAGATTAAAATATAAGTTTTAATTTTTGATATTTTTACCAAAGGTATATATAAAGTTTATGTCAGCATGATAAAAATCTTGGATTCATAAAAGCTATATAGATTTCTACACAAATCTGACAAGATCAAGATTGATAGCTTATCTCATGATTATAATATATTTTTAATATATTTTATTGGTTCAGGTCATCTTAAACGTCAAGGGTAAGGTCCTAGGGTATTGTGGAGTGCTCTGATATTTTATTACAATTTTTTCAGAATTTTGTTGATTTTATGTTTTTACCTTTTTACTTTTACCATTTTACCATTTCACTTTATTGATTTTATTTTTAAAAGAAAAAGCTCAAGAAAAATCAATAATGCTAGAAAATTCAGGAAAAATGGAAACCCAGATTAAGAACATATTTCAAATTCATTTTTATAGTTTGTTTGCTTTGGAAGAAATAGTTTTAATATTGAAATCTTTCTTTTCTTTAAGATTAAAATGCAAGAAAATAGGGAAAAGATATTGTTTGAAATCAAAATCTTAATTTCAATTAAAAATTTTATTCAATTCCATTTTTAGATTTTGAATTTTTCCATTTGTCCTATTTTTGAATTTTTTTTGAGATGTTACAGGAACATTAATATGCAGTCTGTGAGGCGTGTCTACGTACACGCGGTCATTGCATTGTAAATGCATGTTCCAACTGATGGAATACACGAGGGATAAGGAAGAAGCAGCATTTACCGTAACGTATTTGCAGCCACTAGCTAGCTAGCTTTTATTCCGGTGGACTGACTATCCATTACTCGACTACTTACTTGATAACTCATCGAAAAACTAACGGAGGCGCGCAGTCGATTATATATATTGATAGGTCAGTGAAATTGTACGTACGTCTATTGGTTCTCCAGAAAATAAAAGAGAACATTTTGCCCTTGTGGATTAGGCCATTCTTTAGCACAATTTAAGGACTTCGCATTGGGACGAATAATGTTATTTTAAATAATGTTCGATATAGGAGCGTGAAGCGTGTGCAAGTTGGATCAATTTTGCACTAGATGAGCTCCCAACATATGTTTGGATGAGAAGGATGGTCGCCCTCGGTACGTGCCAACGCGACTTATAACAGGCCAAGAATTCCTGACGGTGGGCCTAGATGCGCCGAGATGTCCTTCGTGTAGACCTAATGGGCCAATTCTTCGATTGGGCCTAAATGGGCAAAATTCCCTTTTATGGGCCGAAAAGCTCTTCGCTGTGTAGACCTCAATGGGCCAATTCTTTGGTATGGGCCTAAATGGTCAAAATTCTCTTTTATGGGCATTATCATGGGACAGAGAGCTTTTCATGTAGGCCTCGTTCGGTCGAGGATTTATTTGTATGGATCTAGTTGGATCATAAATTGACCGATTACCAGGTCCAAATAGGCAACATATCTAGTGCTAAAGGTGATTTCAGTGTTAATATGCTAAAATCTAACCTAGACCTTTAGATCAAGTTTTGAAGGTTGAGATTTAACTAACCAGCTATGTGTAAAAGCATTTATGACAATGGGTTGTTTGCCACCTCAGTAGATCTCAACCTTCAAAACTTAATCTAAGAGTTCAGATTAGATTTTAGCATATTAGCACTGAAATCACCTTTAGCACTAGATATGTTGCCGTCCAAATATGGGTTTAACATAATTAACAAAATAATTAACTGGAACCCCGCGCTGCTTTGCCTCAGAGCCCAAGACATGGCCAAGCACCTCCTCCATGGCGCCCTAGTCCAGTCTTCGGGGACCAGGCAGATGAAGCCGCCGTTGTGTGGTGCGTCTTGGTGCTTGCAGCGGCAAGGATGGAGGCCGGAGGGCTACAACAAGTGAGCCGAGCACGAACGGTGTTGGAATTTTTTTTTCTTCTTTTTTTCTTGCCGCCTTGGCCAACTCCCTCAGTCCCTTGTTTAGCACTTGTTGGAAAAATTTTCAAAAAATTTGACCAGATACAAGCAACGTAATTATTCTGTGCGAGATAAATTACAAATTTTTAATATGTTCTGTTTTTTAACTAATTATGCTTTGATATGTTCTGTGCGAGATAAATTACAATGTTTGATATATTCTGTATCTTAATTAATTATGAGGAACAGTAATATCACTGCCGGTTCTAGAGTAAAACAGGCAGTGAAAATGGTCTTATCACTGCCGGTTGATAGCTGAATCGGCAATGATAAATCACTACCGGTTTTTTATATAAACCGGCAGTGATATCTTCTTTATCACTGCCGGGTCTCTCTAAACCCGGCAATGATATTGCCTCCATTCGTGCGAGAAAAATATACTATTCTTATCACTGCCGGTTGAAGTTTGAACCGACAGTGATAATATGCCGGTTCTGGCCTACCTGGCAGTGATGGGGCGTCGAGGATGAAGCAGTCTGTAGTAGTGTCTATCTCTTTATGGTGTGGACGAATCCGAACTCTTCTCTCAGACTGCTATATATATCGGGTGTTCCCCATTGAAACATTGAATCAATAAAGCGAGAGAGGATTTTCCACCCTAATCAACAATAATATCTACTCTAATCTCATTTTATTAATCCCTCCCTCCCTTGCTTTGTGCCTTTCCTTTTCCTTTTGGTCTGTCTTGTTTTTCTTTTTGCCCTTCCTTTTCCTGAAAGCACCCGTCTCTTTCTCCTTTGTCGCCTCCTGATCCTCCTCCCCTAGAATAATACTCCTCGAGATGTGCACCAAATAACTTACCTTTCCGCATTCCTTCTCTTTCTGAACCACTATACAGAAAAAAAATACTTACCTTCTCGCATTCCTTCTCTTTCCTTCTCTTTTGCAAAAGGCATCTCATAATTCCCTAAAGAAAACAGAGAAAAAGAATTCTTAAATATTCCCTACTCTTTTTTTTCTGAACTTTTTCAGATGCGCTTGGAGCACAGAAAATTTTCTGGCCCTGCAAAAGATGGACCGACTGATTCACGTGAAATTCCTATACGTATCCTCCATACTCTTGTTCCTTCTTATTAGATGTGGGCATCGGGTTGAGTTTTTGGGACCGACCCATGTATACGCATGGGTCGGACTAGCACAGTTTGATTGTCAGGGCTGTGCAGGATTTGAAGGCCCGACATAGCATGCTGAAGGCCGACGAGCACAGCACGATTTTGGCACATTTTTTTTACCGTTTTCGATAAAGATTATGAAAAGTTTGATAGCATAAGTGAAGCAAGAACTGTATCAACAATGCAACAAGCATGAGACGGTTTGAGCGCTTCAAGCATGTGTAAGAACATAAAAGGCAAGGTATCTAATTCACTTTCTGAAGCGCAGTAGATCACACTCCTTTTTGACGTGGCTAGCAACTACACTGATCGGAATACGTGCGGGAGCATTAAAATAACAGACTGCCAAATGTATCGGCAAGTTTAGATGCTCGATCCGAGTGTGTTAATAATAATATTAGCCCATGCATGCCATGTGGGTGCGTGAGAAGCTCATGATGTGTCATGTGTGCTTCCTTGCGTTAATAATGGATGTTGCTTTGCATGATCCACCGTCGACTGAACGGAATCAATGGTTAAACCTCGTTAAATATGCAAGCACGGTCCTCTGGTTTCACCTCTGAGGGCAGCTGAGCGAGCAAGAGCTAGTATCCTTAATTCTCTCCAACCCAACGTACGTAAGTGCCCAACCCGGCCCCGTCTAGAGGAGCTTCTCGCTTAATTTGTCTTCTGGTTTCACCTGTTTCTTCTTAATTGTTTCTGATATATACGAGCTTGATCGCATGGTTAAAATTCTGTCTGTCCGGCTTTACAATTTTGGATGCACCTGTAGCTCTGCTTTTCTAGTTGTTAGCAATTAACGCTAGCTAGCATTTCCTTCTATTAAAGAAAAAAAGAGGCTACTTGTGGTAAATTGATTAGTAGTATTGTTCTCCCCTTGTTGATATGCAATTCTGTTTTTAGCATTTCTAGAATCTGTAGTCGAAACTAATGATGATATTGGAGATGACGTTTGATATGCTAACTTTGTTACAGCAGAAGGCAGCAAACCAGTTGCAGCAATGGCGGCGGTCCTGGATGCTTTTACATCGTACATCCAAAACATGCTGACGGATATGGCGAAAGAAGAGGTGGGCATGCTACTCGGAGTCTCCGGCGAGATCGACAAGATGGACACCAAGCTTGGGGACCTCAAGAACTTCCTCGCCGACGCCGAGAGGAGGCGCATCAGTGACCAGAGCGTGCAGGGGTGGGTGAGGGAGCTCAAGGACACCATGTACGATGTCACTGACATCCTTGACCTCTGCCAGCTCAAGGCCATGGAGCGTGGTCCATCCGCGGTAGACATGGGGTGTTTCAACCCCTTGCTCTTCTGCCTGCGGAATCCCCTCTTCGCCCACGACATCGGCAGCCGCATCAAGGCTCTCAACTAGAGGCTGGACGGCATCAAGGAGCGGAGTGCCGTCTTTAGCTTCCTCAGCCTCGGTTCCTACGAGGACCGTAGCAGCAGGGCGCATTCCTCTCGCCCTGTCAGCCGCGAGACATCAGGGGAGCTCGACCGAACGGGTGTGGTCGGCGAGAAGATTGAAGATGACACAAGAAAGCTAGTGGAGATGTTGACGACAGTAACTGAGGGGGAAACCAGCCGCGAGGAGAGCAAGATGAAGATCTTGGCAGTGGTGGGCGTTGGCGGGATTGGCAAGACCACCCTCGCCCAGAAGGTATTCAACAACGAGGCCATCCGACATGAGTTCAGCAAGAAGATATGGTTGAGCGTCAACCAAGATTACAACGAGGTTGAGCTGCTGAGGAGAGCCATCACCGCAGCCGGAGGAGACCATCGGCGTGCTGGAGATGCAAAGGACACCCTTCATCGAGCCCTCAGGGATGCCTTGAACGGGCACAAGACCTTGCTGGTGATGGATGATGTTTGGAGGCACCAAGCATGGGAGGATGTGCTCAAAACACCCTTGATCAACGCTGTCTCTGGAGGCAGCCGAGTCCTTGTCATCACAAGACATGACATGGTTGCCCGAGGGATGAAAGCCAGGGAGCCCTACCACCATATCGACACATTAGGAAATGATGATGCCTGGTCATTGCTCAAGAAGCAGGTCCGTACGTAATAAACTAGAAACCTCTAAGCCAACTCAATAATCCAATTATTTATAAAGATTTTTTTACCATCCTTGAGATTACGATTTTTTACTGTTTTACACCAGTACCTCCTATACCTTCTAAATTAAGATGGTAAAAACTCTCTTATTTATACGCTGTCCTCGCACGCCGGCGCCTAGCTCAGATGATTGCCTGATATATTGTTTCACACTTTACTTATCACAACATGTCATGTAGCGCTCTCACCTCTGTGTGGTCCCGAGTTTGATTCCCATAAACAGTATTTTTTAATTATTTTTTGCATCAACTTGACTGATTTATATTGTTAGCTATTAAATTATGTTGTAAATTTTTGAAACTTTTTGATGCAATTGACTGATTTAATTAGCTATTAAATCATGTTGCAATTTTTTGAAAAATATTTTTTTATATATTTTTTGCATCAACTTGACTGATTTAATTAGCTATTAAATCATGTTGTGAATTTTTGAAACTTTTTGAGAATGTACCATATTTTTTTGCATCAAATTGAATGATTTAATTAGCTATTAAATCATGTTGTAATTTTTTGAAACTTTTTGAGAAGGGTTCTGAGAGTATGCCTAACCTACCATAAAAATTTCATGTCATGCTCAAACTTGTGCAATTTTTAAAACTTTTGACAATGCTACTAATGCATTTAAAGGAGCTTCACTGATATAATTGAGTTACTAAATAGTGTTTTAAATTTTTCAAACTTTTTGAGAAGGTTTCTGAGAGCATTTTTAGGCTACCATAACAAATTCAAATCAAGATCAGACTTATACTATTTTTAAAAATTCTAACAATACTACCAATGTGTTTAAATTTCGCTGTTTCTGGTTTAAAGATCGAGGATAGGCATTACTTAATGTCATCATGGGTATATGCGTTCATATTATTCATGCTTAGCCATGCTTTAGAATTAGTGATGTAAATGATCATGATTAAAATTGTGTTTGAAATGTTTTACATGGAACCTGAATGGTCCATTTCGGGAAAATGGTTGCTGGTACTTTGATTAAAAACTCAAAAGAAAACTATGTGTTGATGCGGGCGATTATTGGCAATAGCCGGTTGTGCAAAAGTAAGTGCACGTAGTGTAGGGGGAGATTATTGCCCGTGTCAGATTAAGGACCGAACATCGTGTTGTATGATCCAAGAAAATCCGTACAAACCACAAGTGTTGGGATGGGGCAACCTTAAACCAATTAAGTTACTTAGTTTAACTTTGCATTTTGGAAGGCCGAAGTAGTGCGGGCTCTCCTTTTTAAGGTTTGCTCGATGGGGTGCCCACACCGAGGTGTTGGGAGTCACACTTGCCAATACAACGGTGTACGCTATACTTGGGAAGTTCCAACATTTCTATGCTCTGAGTTCTTCTATCATAGTATGGGCTCAACGTCCCGTCGCTGGTGCAAAGTTAACCTAGGTAATGTAAAGGTTTTCGTCATGAACATTCTGGCCACCGCGCTTACGCATGGATGTGAAGCGTGTGGCAAAAAGAAAAGGGCATGACTTGTGGGCAAAGTTGTACACCTCTGCAGAGTTAAATCTAATTGATTAGCCGTACCCGCGGTCATGGGTGTCTTGGTGAACTTGCACGAGTTAAATGTTTTATTATTTTCAAAAGGGTTGGTTCCATTTGTTTTGCAACTGTGTTTTATGTCAAAGGGCTGACATTGATGGATTTCAGGAATTGAATGTTTTGTCGCTCACGTCATGGAGGACTGTGAGTGTTATTTATGCTTTACTTATTTGTTATCAATCAAATGCTCTTAAAAATTCCGTTTGCAAATAACTTGGATTTACAAATTCAAATTCGCTTTATGCAAATTAACTGTAGTAGCCTTTCCTTTGAAATGGCCTGCATATATTATAGGTTTTGCTCAAGTCTTGCTGAGTATGTAAAGTACTCACCCTTGCTTAATTATTATTTAGGTGGATGAGTTAGCGCAGCTTCGAAGGTTTGTTTCGTCGCAGGTTGCGGGTTCTTCTTTGAAGCGATCTTTCCTAAGGATTTATGCCTGGTTAGTTGCCTGCGGGATTGGATGGGTACACTACAAGGCTTTGCTTCTTTCGCTGCTATATTCTCTGAATTGTAATAATTCTTCGTATTTATTCGTTTCCGCTTAATTAATATGTTGTATGGTTGTGATTCCAAGTGTTGAAATGTGTGTGCTAGCTACTGATCCAGGGACTAGTACTGCGAGCGCATTAGATTTCCATTTTGGCATCCGTGCTATAAAATGGGGGTCGTTACACGCGCCTTCGCTGCGCATTGTTTGTGGAAAACAAAAGAAACGATCAAACATGAGAAACACTATATTTCATTAATTCTCTAGGTTTGGCCTACAGAATACCTCTAATTAAGCTATGCTGTGGTAGTCATATTTTATGTAGCTCGTCCATATGCATATACGGTGTTGATGTAGATACAGATAGTGAAGATGCGGATGTGATATGGGTGGCTTTGTTTTGCCGATGCCCGATCACAATACTCCATCATTGTGTCGAACCACAGGTAGGATACGTCGATGAAGGAAATGACTTTCGCCTTGTCAATGCCCAGTCATGTATATGCCAGTCTTCATCGGACGCGGACGTGTATGTTGCCTTTTCCTCATCGATGCGTAGCAACAGAGTGTCCGCTCCCGTCCATTTGGGACATGTTGATGGAGTAGTGATTTTACCTCGTTGGTACTAGGCCATAATTTTGTCTAGCCTTGTTGGCCGTAGAAAGATGGTAATATGTATGATAAAATAGCCCTTTTTCTCTCATCGACAACCGGCCATGGTATCGATGTATGAAAAGAATATGATGATTGCGCGCCTAAGCCTAGCAGCGGGTGATATGCATATTATGCATTGGACAATACTTGCTTTGAAGCATTAAATAATTCTACTCCCATTGGAGTGGCAAAAATCAACCTAGTATGATACTCTCTTTTATTGATTTGCATGAAGCCACAATTGATTTTCTACCAATCGGGAATTCAAATTATGATTTTTCATAGCTAATTCTGTCCTATTGGGAAAATTCATACCGTGCCCGTATAAGCTTTCATGGCCGATTACATCCCATTATGAGCACATTTACTATGATCATTTTGATCCAGACACATATGCAATGAATGCTTTTCAATTAGGTGTTTTATTTGATTGGAAAGAATTATTAACCTATATTAAATACTGCCAGTGAACTCTAATTCTATTGAGTATTTAATTATTTAAATTAGAGATACAGAATTACTACTATTTTATTTAATTATATGCGGGCTTATAATTGATATGTATAAAACTAACGTGAACATGCGTTCGGAAGAGCCTAATGCATACCGGAGGAAAAAAATACACGCAAGACGATCATGGTAACTATGGGGCCCACATTGTCCTCTCCCATGCAAGACGATCCCCAGGAAATTCAACCATGTGGGCCCCACGGCGCATGCCACATGTAAAAGCAGGACGTGCTGAATTCTGGTGCTACCATACCGGCAATTTCTTTAATGCAGAAAATTTTTAAAACAGCGTACTTATAATGAATCACCATTACTTTTAGCTTTGCACACCATAAAATTGAATGGTATATATATCATATCCCTCGTGTGATTTATAGTTTGTGTCCTACGGGCGATCAATACAGCAGAACCAAAATATTTCTTTTTCCGTGTATGTAGGAAGACGCTACACTTTATATCCCATCAAACACGTCATATATAGAAGCACTTCACTTACCGGTTCACTCAGAAGGGATGTTACGTACGGTTAGAAAACAAGGCCATGACCAGTGAGGTAGCTAGAAAATGACAAAGGGATTTCTTTAATGCAGAAAATTTTTAAAACAGCGCACAATTTCAGAATGCACATGTGAAAATAATTAAACAGGTTTTCTTTGGAACTTTGGGATCGATGTTACAAGCACCATACTGACAGTGCTTTGGGATCTGGAGGGAAGACGCAGAGGGTGCTTCGGTGGGTTGGATGCATGCGTGGTGGGATTGGGGTCGATTTGGGCGGTGGTCGGCGGTCGGCGGCGAGGGTCAATATAGGAACTTGATATTGCAAATTTGCAATGGCCATGCACCATAGATAATGCTGTGGCAACGGATAATGCTTGGTTAGTTGGTAGTTTGTACCGTCGCGATATCAACATCACAAGGCTTCACCACATTTGTCTCAATAGAATACCTAACCATTAACTACAACTTTTTGCCTGCTTAACCATTTCAATGTTAATATACCTGGATATTGAAGTGAGGCTTATTGCACAGATAATTAGCAATTAGGTGCAAGCCTGGACTGCAGACATCAAATACCTGTCGAGTAGTGCTTCAATGCTTTTCGTCAAAATACAAGTTGCACAAATCTTGAAGCAAGCGAATGGGTAAATAATCACCGGCTACCCTTCATTTATACTTTAATATTTGTGTAACTGTAAAAAAATAAAAGCATGGAAGCACCTCTCCTGGCTGTTTTCTTTGATGAAAGAACCAAGCGGTAAAAATTGCAGTACCTATATATCGTGGTACAACATAAATCACAAATAGTTGCCAATCTTGTTCACAATACATAATCACAAATAATTTCGATGATCTTTTCTTGAGAGAAAAGGCTTGTCTTCCATATTCAAAGAGGTGATCAAAATCAGAATGCTAGACATTTTTTTGGTTGCAGCGCCATTCCATTGTCACTCGTCAGGGCTTCACTGCATCCATACACTAATGAAACAGTGCCGGCTTCCACCTGCGTGCATGTAAAGTATAGCTAATGAACTTGCAATTTCCAATATAAAAGGGGCGTGCATGAGTTGAAGCACTTTCATTACGAGGTGAATATTGCATCCATTTCTCAATGCAACTTCATAACTAACAGTTATCAACATTATGCATTTTTCACGTTAGTAACGTCTTTTGAACTTCATTTATCATAGATCAAAACCACGAATCAGAAATGAAGGAACCTGTCATATTCCACGAGAAAGTTGAAGACAATAACAGTTGAGTACAAAGGGCTAGTAGTAATACGTACCAAGAATTTAAAATACCTGCGAAGAAACTTTGGATCATCTGGCAGGTTGAATTGAAGTAAGAAAGACAACGACGGAGTCGCCGCTTAATTTGTGCAAATGTGGGAAACCATCTTATTTTGCATTTCGCTGTTATTCCTTGAATGTCCTCTTCATCCCCTGAAACAACAGAGTCAAGCGAAATAAAAAAAAGGTTGGAAATATCTCTATCAAAAAAAGGAGGTAAAGTAGGAAATACATTTAGACCCTAGCATACTGAATTAATGATGAAGAAAGGAGTTACTGATGAAGGAATAAGACGAAACAAAGAAATCAAACTAAAAAGAGTAACCAAACAAATTAAGACGAAGCAGTAGTATTAGCTTACCTGCAGATCAAGAAGAGCTAACAATGACATTTGTCTCCAAGTTGCCAGAGGGATCTCTTGTGTATTGCACGTACCATTTCCTTTGATTGTCTCCATCATCTGCATAGGCCTTGACATGCTCCATATGGCGGAACTTGCCCCACTCAGGGCCAGATCGTCCTGCGGCTATGGAGGTGAGTAGCTCGAGGCTGCAGTCTAGCAGCAGATGCCTTGGCTTTACATCTCGCATAAATTCTGGGAGCGTTTCCATGTTGTAGTTCTTCAGCACGAGTCTCTGAAGTGCAGGGACACCCTCTAGTACATTGAGTTTTGGGCAGTTCCCGATGACAAGCTTTTGCAATTTCGGGAGATTAGTGATCCTCTCTAGGTTAGGGTTGTGAAACACTTCAAGCTCAACAACCGAAGCAAAGTTCTCCAGGGAGTTGAGGTGCTGGACCTCGTATATGTATAGTTTTTTCAAAGCCCTTGCATGGGAAGCGAGGCCTAGAGGAACACGCCTCAGCTTGCAATCCATGAGCTTAAGCAGCTCCAAGACAGGCATGGCTTGCACATTTGCTTGCTGAGGCTCCCACTCCCACTCCTCCCATTCCACCATTCCTCCTAAGTACATCTTGTGCAGTCTTGGAAACGCAGCAGCCATCTGGGATGATGGATGATGGCTATGGTGATGGTAGAGCTGTAGGAATTCCTGCCCAACACGCTTGATGGCTGGACCACGACGGATCTGTAAGAGCTCCAAATTGGGGAGCTGGCACAAACCATCAGGGAGTTCGGTGCAGCTGGCCAAGTCCTCCAACAATAGAATCCTCAAGCTCTTGAGGGGCGCTGCTGCTTTAGACGTCATCCACCCTGGGAGACGACGACCAAAATATCCAAAGATTTTAAGAATATCTAAGCAGGGCGTTGGGCAGAGCTCATCAAACACCTCCTCGATTCGTTGCTGCTCTTCCTCAGAGATGCCTTCTTCCTCTTTGACTAACCCATCGTCTCCCACCCTACTGGTGCAGTGTAAGAATAAAATAGTAAGATGCACCTTTTCACTAAGCCTGGCTTGTGCGACGGAAGACGCAGCAGATACATTCTCCAGGTAATTTAAAGAAAGAAACCTAAGCTGGGAAAGAGGCCCCAACTCTTCCAAATTACACCAATCACCATCCATGTGGGCTGGAAACCCATCTAGTATCCTCAAATTTGTTAGACCTCCGAACCCTCTAGGTGTACTATTTATACTTGTGTCAGAAAGGCTTAGGTACCTTAGCTGCCCTAGCCTTATAATGCTATGAGGAAGTTTCACCAAACTTTTACAACCATAAAGGCTAATGTGCTGCAAGAATTTCATCTTGCCGATGTCTTCCGGTAATCTAGAAATATCAGTGTCTTGTAGGGACAAATACCTCAGGTGCTTGAGTTGATACAAAGATTGAACCAATGCAGCAAAGTTTGCAGATTCTACATGTAGAGTCCGTAGACTTGATACATCAGTTCGTCTTAGGGATAAATACCTCAGGTGCTCGAGTTGATACGAAGACTCAACCATTGTAGAAACATTTGCAGATTCTATATGTAGAGTCCGCAAAGTTGATAAAGTAATCAACGAATCACCCGGCTTAATCTTCATATGGCCAATTGATATTAGTGTTCTCAGTGATTTCTGTGCATGTAAAGAACTCCACTCGAACTCATCTGACTCCAATCCCTTGCTTTCTAGAGACAACCGAAGAATCTTTTGCGAACAAAGTTTATCGATAATGTTAGTTTCACCATTTTGTGCTACGAGTGCTTCGTCTCTGGCAACATTTTGAGCAAATGAGCGAACAACATCATGCATCTTGCAAAACCATTGATCAGGGTACTTTGTATCTGGCTCTATAAGGTTCCTCATTATTAACTCCTTGTAGTAGTCGTCTCCTAACTCTTCTAATTCATCCGAGTTTCCATGAACAAATCCCTCGCTAATCCACATGCTAATAACTGTATCATCAGAGAACTTCGTATTTTTAGGGAGAAGGGAGTAGTGCAGAAAGCACTGCTTCAGACACGGAGGCAAATCTTCGTAGCTTAAGTATATTGCGTGGTTTAGCTCTTCGGGTACTGATCGCATGAAATCATTCAGAACCTTCTCCCAATCAGCGCGCCGTTTGTCCCTCTTGCATAAGATTCCTCCCATTACTTTGACAGCAAGTGGCAAACCATCACATTTTGCTATGATTTGCAATCCAATGTCCTTCAGCGTGTCATCAATCTCAGGTTCATCTATCTCACTTGGCACTACCTGCAAGCAGTTTAAACAGATAAGAGTTAATACGGAACATATATGTTGGTAATTAGCTAGTAATCCGATTCTTTTTTATTTGCTAATTAGCTTTTTTTACAGAAAATTTGTTAGATGTTTTTTAGAGAAAACATGCAGACGATCACCTTTTATCATTTCACTGTTGGAGCGGCCTGTGCACAAGAAAAGCGTGCATTATGCCAGCTAGCACGTGAAAGATTAACGTGTGCACTGAAACAGGAGGCTCCTATAAAACAAAAAACAGAGGCGAAATTGCGGTAATTTCGGCCGAATTTCAGTTCAAAATTTTCAAATTTCAAATTTTTTATTTTGATCAGATTTTATCCGAAATTCTGAGATTTTGTCCGCCTCTGAAATGCATGTGAACCAAAAACAAAATTTGAAACCCTGGTTCTTTGTTACTAACTTTTTGCCTTTTAAGACTTGACATATTTGTGAGGTGGAGTCTTTTGGAAAAAAAATTCTATGGCACCAGGTGCTATGGAGCATCCTTTTAAAAACTAAACACATGGCAAAGCATGGATCTCAAATTAGTTAAATCTTCTTATTCTCTCCCCCAATATATATCATGTGAGGGATGCTATAGATGCTCTATATATAGCACCTTGGTGCCAAAGAATTTTTTTTTCAGAGTCTTTTACGCAGACTTCTGACATATTTACACTTCGGACAATCATGGATGCACACCTCTTAATTAAGCCCTAGCAGTTTATCATGTAGGCTAACACTAAACATAGCTGCAATCGGAATTTTTGGCCCAACTTTTGTGATTTTGTAATTATTATTTATTAGCAATAAAAAATATTTTGAAAACCATAAAATAAAACATCAAGTATAAAAGAAGGAAAGGGAGCATCAATTAATTCCAACGGACCTGCTTCTTGAGCAATGACCAGGCATCTTCGGTCCTTAGTTTGTGGACATGGTGGTAGGGATGCACGGCTTTCATCCCTCGGGCAACTCTTTTGTCTCTTGTGGTGATGACGACTCGACTGCCTGGAGCAGCAGCGTTGCCCAAGGGCGTCTCAAGCACACCTACCCATGCTTTCTCGTTCCACACGTCATCCATCACCAGCATGACCTTCTTCCCTATTAAGGCAGCAGTAAGGGTTGGCCCAAGGACGGTCGTTGCTTTCTCGCCACGGTGGTCTCCCCCAGCCTGGGTGATGGCTGTCCTGAGCAGCTCAACCTTGTCCAAGTCCTGGTTGACACTCAACCATATCGTCTTGTCGAACTTATCCTTTATGGTGTCGTGGTTGAACACCTCCCGGGCGAGGGTGGTCTTGCCGATCCCGCCGACGCCCACGATGGCTACCACCATGATGTTGCTATTGCACTCCATTTCTATCAGCATCTTCACCAGCTCCCTCGTGTCCTCTTCAATCTTCTCCCCGACAACACCTGACTGGACAGGCTCCCCCGTCGTCTCACGGCCCCTGGCAGCAAGGCAAGAGGAATGCGCCTTGCTGCTATGATCCTCGTAGGAACTGAGGTTGACGAAACTGAAGGCGGCACTCCGCTCCTTGATGCTATCCAGCTTCTGGTTGAGAGCCTTGATGCGGTTGCCGACGTCGTTGGCGAGGAGGGGATTCCGCAAGCAGAAGAGCAAGGGGTTGCAGCACCCCCTGTCTATCGCGGATGGACCACGCTCCATGGCCTTGAGCTGGCAGAAGTCGAGGATGTCAGTGGCGTCGTACATGGCACCCTTGAGCTCCCTCACCCACCCCTGCACGCTCTCATCGGTGATGCGCCTCCTGTCGGCATCGGTGAGGCAGTTCTTGAGGTCCTGAAGCTTGAAGCCCATCTCGTTGATCTCACCGGAGACTCCGAGCAGCATCCCGACCTCTTCTTTCGCCATCTCCATCAGCATGTTTAGGACGCACGATGCAAAAGCATCAAGAACCACCGCCATTGCTGCAACTGGTTTGCTGCCTTTTGCTGTAACAAAGTTAGCAAATCAAACATCACCTCCAATATCATCATTAGCTTCGAGTTTCGACTACAGATTCTGCCCAGGCTAAAAATCGAATTACATATGAACAAGGAAAGAACAATACTACTAATCAATTTACCACAACTAGATGCCTCTTTTTCTTTTTTTAATAGAAGAAAACGCTAGATAGCGTTAATTGCTAACAACAAGAAAGGCAGAGCTACAGGAGCATGCAAAATTGCAAAGCCGGACAAAGCTACAGAATTTTAACCATGAGAAGCTACAGAATTTTAACCATGAGAAGCTCGTATAGACGGGGGGAGACAAACTTACCTTGGGTTGGAGAGAAGGATACGATGCGGTCTTGCTCAGCTGCTCAAGAGGTGAAACCAGAGGACGGTGCTTGCATAGGTTTAGCTCGATCGTTGTACAATATCTCCGTGACTGCATGACATGTCTCAAATATTAGTTAATGGAGACCTTGCCGGCTAGCTGTATCTGGACTTAAAACTACTCCAGGCATCGTTTTGAACATGATACAGTCTCTAAAACACAAATTTATCCACTAATTTCTATTATAATACATTTATATAACTCAATAAATTATAATATTATGGTTGTAATTTTCAAGATAAATCTACTCATATGATTTTCATGTATCTAATTTAAATATTTAAAAAGATATTGCCAGACTTGCACCTATGTCCAAAACGACAACTATTTGGAGTATATATCAGAGTTGATCCGTATTGCTCTTCCTTTCTTTTCTGAGTAGTGCTTCAACATTTTTCCTCTCAATACAAGTTGCACAAATCTAAACACCTCCCTTCTTTTTTTCTTGCAGTGTGCACATCTCTACAAATCTGTTTATGGGTTCAAAATGTCTCATCTAGCTTGCAAAATGAACTCACCGATGAACTGGTTGCAATCTCACTCCTTTTCAGTTTTCTCCTCCTCCTCTCTTTTGATTTTTTGACGACGCTCTGCTCAGGGCCCGAAGACTTGCCGGCCGAGCACCGGCAAACAAAGCCGACAGCAGGGGTTCGGGCAGGCAGAGGGTGCAATGGCCGAGCTCCGGCGTCCGGCGAGCAGCGTGGGAAGGAATTGCAGCTAAGTCAAACTTGGGCTATTACTACTGGTTCAGATTTGCTCCTACGGTGACAAGTGAGCAGGTTATTTAAGATTGCACTTTCGGAGACATATTTGGACAATACTTCGGTAATCAGATGCTTCTCAAAGTCAGATTTGGTAAATTTAGCTCAGTCGGTGGTCTTGGGTTAGAGCCCTACGGTGGGAGTTCACATTTGGCCTTGTTTCGATGGTATCCTATTGCATGTTTCTATGTCAGATTTGCCTCACTTTTGGTAAATTTACTCATCTTAATTCTTTCGAGCATTTCCAGCTTCAGTTTTGGGAATCCATTAGGCCAATACTTTTTCCTGTCAACATTAGGCCCTACCTCTTGTTTCTTCTGGCTTCGATGTGAACAAACCAATCGTCCAAACTGGAGGGCGAATATTTCAAACTGACAAGTGACAGCAACCGTCTTTTAGTTCCACATTTAGGCATGAAAGCGTTGTCTCCTCTGTACCGTGTAATGAGCCAGTAATCTCCCTCTAGATTCTTGACGTTTTATTGTTGTCTCAAGTCAGAACAACTAAAACAGACAAGTTAGCAATCAATGCATCATGCCTTTTAATAAGTGGCAAATATCCAATTATTCCTTTAATATTAATAATTAATTTTAATTAAACGATACAAGAAAGGTTCTTGTAGTAGTCTAGAAAATTACCCTTTGTTGGTAATACTTAACATTGTGATTCATACCGTCATACGTGCTCTGCTTGAACAAAGCATTATGCCAAGTAATGGAAATAATACTCCGCGTCAAAAATATAGAACATATATTTTGTCGGCACCCATAATTTGCATTCCAATCCATATGTGTATATCATGCTAGTCCCACGATCAATAGCTAGCACAAGCATCCAACATTGACACTTCACATTGGTACATAAGAAAAATAACAGAGTAGCACACAATATTAAACATTCAAAGTTAACTCATACCATAATTAGTTTTGCGACAAGGATAACCAGCCAAATAGTGCATATTAAAGATCACAGCGGAAGCAACAGAAAAAGGCAACCATATCCAGCTAGTATGCCTCAGCCCCATCCACAAGTAACTGACTCAGGACAACTTAGAAAGCGTCATCTTCATCACTGAAGCCTACAGCGTAAAAGCATCCGTATGATGGGTCTCCATCTCCTTTGTCTAAATATGTTCAAAAAGCAACGCTGAGTATGCAAGTTGTACTCTGCAAGACTTCTAAGTAACAGGTATATTTAGCAAATGAGGCTATGCCAAGTGATATGGCTATCCTACCATGTCTCTATTTGCACAAAGCGAGATTTATTCAACAATAACAAGTAGTATATTGCAACCGAAATTTGTAAAAGTGTTTCACATTTGATAAGCAAGTAATAATAAAGCATAAGTAGATAGACAAGTGGCTTTTCTTGACAAAAAAAAGGCTTCTCACCCGTAACCAAAGAGGTGGCCAAAATCAAATTGTGAGACCTAATCATGCCACTGATGAACCAGCAATTTGTAACAGAAAAGGGAGAGACGTGAGTGGAAGCACCTTCATTGCAAGCAGAAATATTGAACCTGCCTCTCAATGCAACTTCAATGCCAAGAATCGCAATGAAGGAAACTGCGATATGCTGCGAGAATATTGGATGATTTGCTTGTAGACGCAGCAGTTTTTTTGATAAAGGAAGAACTTTATTAATTTCAAGAAACTTACATCGAGACAATATAAGCCCTTGAAATCACTCCCGGCCTCTACTCAATTAAGCACACGGCCAAACAAGAATTAAAAAGGAAAACGCACACACTAGTGACTAGCAATCCTAAGACTAGACCGCCACCCATGTGCCCGAGAATAAAAGGCCATGGCCACTCGAACCAAACCATGCGCAGCCTCCACCAAAATAGTTCGCACCGCCTCCTTGTGCAACACCGCCCACGTACGAAGCCAGTGGGTAGTAGCAAAGATAACCTGCAATGGAGAAGGAAAGATTTTCTTTTGAAATACTATGTCATTTCTGCTTAACCAAATAGCCCAACACGTAGCAGCAGCACCAAGAAGCGCGAAGTTTCTACTGTTCTTATCAAAACCCGCAAGCCAACTTCCAAACATATGCGCTACATTCGTTGGACTAGATACACCAAAAGCCAAGAATATGAAGAACCAAACCATTCGTGCGAAACGACAGTCGAAAAACAAATGCTTAATTGTCTCCGATACAGCACAAAAGCAACATGTTCTACTCCCTTGCCAATTCCGCTTTGCTAAGTTATCTTTGGTAAGGATCACTCCACTCCTAAGATACCAAAGGAACACCTTGATTTTTAATGGAGCTTTCAGCTTCCATAATCGTTTATTTAAATTTGGCACTTGACGTTTAATCAAGGCATGATAATGGGATTTCACCGAGAATTGACCATTTTGGCACAGATTCCAGTAGAATTCATCATCATTCTGCGTCAGATGAATGTCAGCGATGCGTGATGATAGCTCCTGCCACGCCACTAACTTAGGTCCAATTAGCGACCTTCTCCAGGAAATGTTTGGTTGTGAAGATGATAAAACTGCAGCAATGGTTGCCTCCTTCCTTCTAACTATACTATACAATCCAGGGTATTGATCTTTAAGAGGGCGATTTCCTAGCCAAGCATCCTCCCAGAACCTCACCTGCGATCCATTATTAATTTTGAAGGTGCCAAAGCGAAGGAAATCATGCTTGACCTTCATTAAGCTGGACCAAAAATGTGAGTCTCCTGATTTCCACTCTACTTGGCCTATAGACTTGGGTCCTAGATATTTATTCCGAAGCATCTGTTGCCATGTACCCTCAGATGTTAAAAGTTTAAATAGCCATTTACTTAAAAGAGCAATATTCTTAATACGTAAGTCATGAATCCCCAGACCTCCTTGATCTTTGGGCTGACATAAAGTATTCCACCTAGCCAGCCGATATTTAGTCTTATGCTCATCCCCTTGCCAATAAAACCGCGATCTAAAAAAATCCAGTTTTTTGAGAACACCTTTCGGAATCCCAAAAAAAGACATCATATACATTGGCAGGTTACTTAGCACTGAATTAATCATAATCAGTCTACCCCCCACCGACAGATTTTTTCCTTTCCAACTACTAAGCCGCTTCTCCAAACGTTCCTGAACCAGATTCCAGTCAGATTTATGTAACCTTCGAAAGTGAATAGGAATACCAAGGTATTTGAGTGGAAGAGTTCCATGTTTACAACCAAACAATTCCTTATATTGCTCTAAAGAATCCTGGGCCTCTCCAAAGCAGAATAACTCACTTTTGTGGAAATTAATCTTGAGACCTTAAGCTTGCTCAAAAGCACACAGCAATAACTTCATGTTACGCGCTTTTTCAAGGTCATCCTCCATCAAAAGAATGGTATCATCGGCGTATTGTAGGATAGATAAACCGTCATCAATCAAATGAGGCACTACCCCACCCACCTGACCCTGCTCCTTGGCCCTGTTAATCAAGATTGACAACATATCCGCCACAATATTAAACAAGATGGGCGACAACGGATCTCCCTGGCGAAGCCCCTTCCTTGTTTGAAATAAGACACTACCCCTCGAAATAAAAGACAGAACCCAAGATATCCACTTAGGTGAGAAACCTTTCATAAGGCTTGAAGCAAGAAAGGCCACTTGACTTTATCATAAGCCTTCTCGAAATCGATTTTAAAAATGACTCCACTTAGCTTCTTTCGATGTAACTCATGCAGAGTTTCATGCAATATGACAACCCCCTCAAGGATATTGCGACCTCGCATGAAAGCTGTTTGGGTTGGGCTCACAACTTTATTTGCAACCAAATTTAATCTATTTGTAGCAACTTTCGTGAATATTTTAAAACTCACATTCAGAAGACAAATAGGTCTGAATTGCTGAATAATATTAGCCTCATGAACTTTTGGCACTAGGGTAATGACCCCAAAGTTCAGGCTAAAGAGAGGAATCCCCCCAACATGAAGATCGAGAAACATCGAAAGAAAATCCCCTTTGATAACTTCCCAGAATTTTTTATAGAATTCAACAGGAAAGCCATCAGGACCAGGAGCCTTGTTATTTTCCATCTGGAAAATAGCATTTGAAACTTTGCTCTCAGAGAATTGTGCCGTTAACAGATCGTTTTCTGTTTGCGAAACCCTCATAATATCATGAACAACTTCCTCATCTAGACTCACCAGATTCTCCTCAGGTTCACCAAATAATTCTTTATAAAACTTGGTTATATAATTTTTAAGGTTAGCCTGACCTTCAATTTTCCCATTGTCATGATCAAGTGAGAAAATCTTTTTTTTCCTGTGTTTGCCATTGGCAATCAAATGAAAGAATCTGGTGTTATTGTCTCCTAATTGGACATTTTTAACTTTAGCCCGCTGGAAATATTTGATTTCTTCTTCCCAAAGAAGACGAGCAAGATTCGCCCGAGCCTGAGCCAGACTTTCTCGCTCGATCTCATTCAAATCCCTACCCTCAGCGGCTATGTCCAAATCACCAATAATCGACAAGAGATTGGATTTCTTTTTTTTTTGTATTCTCCATTATAATGTGACGCCCATCCACGAAGGAACCTTCGCAAAGCACCCAATTTGCGGTTCCATCGCTGGACAGAATTCTTCCCTCTCACAGGTTTATTCCAGATTTCGACCACCTTATCATAAAAATCCTCTCTTTCAAACCAAAGCAACTCAAACCTGAAAGGTCTAGAGTTCCCCGAGAAAGCCGATGTACCGGTATCTAACAGAAGAGGGGTATGATCCGAAATACCCCTGTCCAAAGCTCGAACAGAGACAAACGGAAATTTAAACTCCCATTCAGTAGACAAGAGCACTCTATCTAGTTTCTCAAACGTAGGGTTAGGTAAGGAATTTGCCCATGTGAATTGACGACCAGTGAATTCAATCTCCCTTAAATCAAAGTTATAAATCACAGCATTAAATAAGAAAGGCCAATGCGCATTGAACCTATCATTATTTTTCTCCTTACTAAAACGCATTATGTTGAAATCTCCCCCAATCAGAGTTGGAAGATAATTAAGCTGGCAAGTTCTTACGAGTTCCGCCAGAAAAGCTGGTTTGAATTCTTCCTGGGCCGGCCCATAAACTGCCATAAGGATCCATTTGAAATTATCCGACCTATTGCTTAGATGGAATTTAATAAAAAATTCCCCTTCAACAACTGATAATAAGTCAAATGATTCAGCCTTAATACCTAAGAGTATACCACCTGACCTCCCTCTAGGAGGTAGACAATGCCAAACGAAATCCACACCTCCAGAAAGCCGTGTTAAATTCGTCTTTGACATATCCTGTTTACCCGTTTCCATTATAGCTAAAAAATCTAAATTGTTTTCTTTAACAGTTTCCGCAATATATCGAAATTTAGCCAAGTCTGAAAGACCTCTGCTATTCCAAAAGAAACCTTTCATAATGGACTATGTATTAATTCTATTTTTTCTACCTCTCCTGTTCCTACGAGATTTTCGAGAGGGAGCCAAGAAATCAGAAATGCGCATATCTAGATCCCCCATCTCATCATCAAAATCAGAAACATCTTTGAGCAAATGATCAAATAAATCATTGTTATCGTCCTCGGCTTCGGCAACGCGAGACTCGTCATGATTTATCACATCATCTTTGGAAACTACTTGTTCTGTCACTGTTCGAACATGTTGATTCAATCTAACTCTATTACTCTCAATCCTCTTGAGAGATTGAATGGATAAATTATCACCAGAACTCCCCATAGTCATTTTGAATCCTAAATTGTGAAGATTTGTAGCACATCTATCATCAGACATCGCTAATATAGATAAAGGGTTGTCAGTAGTACACATACCAGACTGTGATGACCGGGAAGGCACAGACGAAAATGGTATTCCCATAGAGGAAGCCACCGTCTTGGTGCCAAGCAAAGGATCCAGATTTCGCGCTGCAGTACGACGCATCGCCTTATGCAGCATGGTTCCATCTGCCAACGATGTGCCATCAGAAGCAAAAACATTAGATCTTAAACTACGGCGAAGACCCACACCCGCATTTAAATGATCATGAGACATACCATTATCAATAGCGTTCGAACTGGGCAGGTCATGAATCTGAACATTTTTCTCCAACACCTGAGCCGACACCACTTCACTACCAGGTGACTGATCCACATCCGCAGCCATCAACCCACCTCCCCTGCTCGGTTCCATGCTCTGCGAGGTGAATACCTCAACCGGAGACAAAACAGCAACAGCCGGCTGCACACACTCCTCAGCCGGAGACATATCAACACCCACAGCCGCAGCCAACAACCCACATTCCCAGTCCGGATCCATGTTCTGCGAGGAGAATTCCTCATCCGAAGAAAAAGCAACACCAGCCGGCTGCACTCTATCTTCAGCAGGAGGCATAACAACACCAGTCATCTTCATAATATCAGGTGCCTGACAATTTTCCTCAGAAGAATCAATCAAGGCAGCAAACCTTCCCCCCGGTGACAATCCTACTTTGCCAGTTTCAAAACTCACCGGCAAGGAGAGATTCTGACAACCATCTTTAGAACAACCTCGCGAAAACAGACCATGGTTTCTAGCCTTACCAGGTGAATACTCCTTAGTTACCCAAATAGAACCTGACGGTTTGGCGCTGTCTGAAAAATAGGTTTTCGCCAAACTGCCCACCTGCTTGCGCCCCAAAGGAGTGACAGCAATTACACCAGACAAAGCAGAACAATCAGAATTAACCACTCCATCATCAACTAGCAATGAACCAGAACCATTTTTTCCACCACAGGCCTGTGACAATGCAACCACTGATCCACAATCAAGCCTCCTGTCTGACTTTTCCACATCCCCATCCATAGGAACAATAGCAGCACCAGACCGAGGAGAACAGAGAACATTAGCCACGCCCCCATCAACTTGCATTGGACCTGAATCAAGTCTATCATCATTCTGTGATTTGACTTCCTCAGAACCATTCTTTAACTTCTTATGTGAATGGTCCCCTTCCGCTGCCTTGCCAACACCCATATCCTTATTTTCCCCCTCTTCTCCCCCATTAGCAACCAAAACCGACTGAGGAAGGACAGCAGGTTCAAAATCAAGGGGTTCAGGAGTAAATGTAATATCGTAGCCCACTTTATGGAAAACAATATCAGCCGTCAATGGTAACAAGTCAACATCCAGCACCCCAACCAACAATCTAATTACTCCTTTCCTCCTGTAAGTTAGCATATCAACTTCAAGGGTGGTTCCCACCATAGAACCCAGTGCCCAGAACCCCAAATAATGGCGCCAAGCATGGGGAACTCCAGTGACATGCACCCAAATCTCATTCAGATAATAAGCTGGATTCACATCCCCGTTCATTTCCCATTGGCAGATTTTAAGTGTAATCCCACTCTTCAACTTGTACTCTATATCAGCCATCCGAATTAATTCATCTTCCGATGGGAAAGCCACTAGATAAGAATCCACACCATGACGCAAAGCCTCCCAATTCCACTCTACCCTAGCTAACTTAGCCAATTCCAATTGAACATCCACAGCATCAAGAGTTCCCCCAATTACAGTCACCAACGCTGTCGGGGCAGGATCAGGAACCTCTAGCTTAAAGTCAAATTCGAATTTGGAAGAAACACAATTCAGTTTTTGCACTACCAGACATGGAAACTAGAGGCTTTGGCATCTTTAGAATTGGACATTTTGCAGCTAAATGAGAATTTCGCTTATTGCAAATGAAACAGTCTAGGTCTTCAACACAATTCTCTTGAATGTGACCAACACACTTACAGCGAAAACAAAACGGTGGCCGGGGTTTCTTCACCTTAACAGGATCCAGACGATCATCTTGCTCCCGTACTTGAGACGTTCCTTCAGAACCACCCGTCTGCTGCTCCCGGTTAGTCTGGCGCAGAGAAGCAGGCCGATCAATTGGAGCTTCCACTTGATCAACGCCCCCCCTGCGACCACCACGACCAGGATAGAAGCCCCGACCAGCCTCTCTCCAAACACCACGCCCACCACAACCACGCCCTTCACCATACATACCACGACCGGGAGTAGGAGCATGACCGCGAGTGCGCTGGCCGAACTCCCTTCCCCAACGAGCACCCGAAGCATCGCCTCTCGCTTGAAAAGGCGTAGGGCACCGTTGCCCCCCCACCGGAGGCCGAGCCGCCATTGCTGCGTATGAGGGTTTTCTGGCGGCGAAAAGACTAGGAGAGACAGAGAGGTAAGAATTTCTTCTGACCCTAGGAAGGGGTCGACGCAATATTGCTCTATTACGACCGTAGATTTTGGCCCGTTGGACCAGAGCCCGCCTGTCCATAGGCCCATTAGAATTTGAAATACTTCAAGCCGAAATCTCCTCTGCAACTGTCTCCGAAACTTTGCGATTAGCCGCAGGAAACGACTCCGACAATAGCGGGAAATGACTTTGCAACTCCAACACCGAGTTCGTGTGCACCTGATCGGCAGCAATGGCTGTCGCCTGGTACACCTGATCGGCAGCAATGACTTCCTCCCGTACCGTCTGGTTCTCATCTTCCAGAACCGAAGAAGCAACCGCCGACTGATCACCGCCCAAAAGCAACGACGACGGACAAAACGCAGCAAGCGTAATCACTTGTGCTCTTCGCGAAGGAGGAAGAGGACCACACCAAGGTCTAATCCTCACCCCGCGATTCTTAGGTTTGGGTTTTGTCGATTGAGCACCTGCGAGAGATCCTTTACTTTGATCCGCGGTAACTCTCAGACACAAACCCTCACCAAAAATAGATCTGATCGGATCATCGAGATGTTTAACCACTATATCAGAAACACCAACACTCGGCAAACAATTACCTCCAAACTGCTCGCCCAAACATACCTGAGAATCAACCCCAAACTTGCCTGCAGACGCAGGCGCAGAACAAACTCCCGGCGAGCCAGACCTAATCGCCAACGCCATCGCTTAGGATGACATCACCTGTCTGCTTAGGACGCCATCGCTGTAGACGCAGCAGTTGAAGTCGCCGCTTAATTTTCTGCAATTGTGGGAAACAATCTCCTCCCATTTCCATTCTGTTCTTCCTCGTATGTCCTACTCTTTATCCCCTGAGATACACGGTCAAGCAACACCAAAAACTTGGGAATATTTCTTTTCGGAGGAAAGAAAAAAAAGAAAGAAAATAGAGTAACCAAACAAATTAGCACTTGTTTTAATTTACCTGCAGTCTGCAGATACGAAAGAGTTGCTGATGGATATCTTTTATACAACACGTACCATTTCCTTTCATTGTCTCCATTGCCTGCATAGGCCTTGACATGCTTCATGTGACACAACTTGCCCCACGCAGGACCAGATCGTCCCGTGGCTACGGAGGCGAGTAGTTCTAGGCTGCAATCCAGCAGCAAATGCCTTGGCTTTACATCTTGCATGTATTCCGGGAGCGTTTCGATGTCGTAGTCCTCCAGCTCGAGCCTGTGGAGTGCAGGGACACCCTCCATTACCTTCATCTTTGGGCAGAAAACGACGACAAGCTTTTGCAATTTGGGGAGATTAGTGATCCTCTCCAGGTCGGGTTGTGAAACACTTCAAGCTCAACAACGGAAAAAAAGTTCTCCAGGGAGTTGTGAGATGCTGGACCCAGTATATATATATTTTTTAAAAGCCCTTGTATGGGAGACGATGCCCGGAGGAAGACACCTCAGCTTGTAGTTGTGTCCACAAGATACCATGGTAATTGAGACAGGGACGACCAAAGACCAAAGCTATTTTTTTAAAGATGACTAAAGCTACACTTTCTTGTGTCAGTTGTATCCATGAGATACCATGGTAAATGAGACAGGGGCGTTGAAGATATGTGTTCGCTATCCTGAGTCAAGTCCGTCGAAGATGAGTCCAGGACGTTAGGGACACAACTACAAGCTGAGGTATTGTGGATATGGATACGTTAGGGACACAACTACAAGTTAAGACGGTGAATACATCTTCTCAATATCTTGGTCTTATCTTCGACGGGTATGACTCAGGACAGCGAACACATATCCACAATGTCCGTCTTAAGTAAGTTGAGTACAGGATGTTAAAGAGATATGTTCGCCATCCAGTGTCAAGTAAATATTGAGTAAGTTATAATTGAGATCGACTACCTTAATAATAAGTTAGAGTTTATAACTAGGTGATGTTATAAAATTAACACGTGGGCCATGTCAGTGTTCTGTGCGGAGAAACGCTCATGTTTATACCTTGTTTGCCTACAAGCAGGGTTCAAAATCTCACTGGAAACCGGCGATATCTCACCGAGATCTTGCTTACCGGATGGAGATGAGATTTGAAATGCTGGCCGGAGTGAAAAAAAATTTTAAAAAAATTAAATTGCTACAGTAATCTCAGAAATCTCGGCGAGATCTTGCCATATCTCGCCGAGATCTCAGGATTTTTAACTAGTTTTTGCCATTTTTTGACCAGATTTGACCGTAAATTGATCAATAACCCTTAAGAAAGTCATCTCCTATGAAAATTTGATGAAAAACTGGATTTTTAGATATTTTTTAAAAACTACAGAAACACTATCGGATTTTTATAAAATTGTACATGCTTTATAATGATGTGAAAAATTTATGGTAGCATCGTAGGAAGTGTAGGAATGATGTGAAAAATTTATGGTAGCATCCTAGGAAGTGTAGGATCATACTTAAAAATTTTTAAAATAATTTAACTTCATTTGTTACCTTTAAGAAATCAAAAATAGAATGAACATAATTGGGACAGTAACCTTGTCAAATTTTATAAATTTTCTCGAGTTTGATAATGATCCAAAATTTTTATGAAAACTTAATAATTGACTCAGTACCATTATATAATTTTTAAAAAAAAAATTAAAATTTTCATTTGCCCAATCAAATCTATGTATGCATTGAACTTCATTTGTTATATTTCAACAATCAAAAACAGTAAGAACATAAATGGTACACTGCAATTGTAAGAATTTTATAAGTTCACTGAAGTGTGATCACAATTCAAAATTTTTATGAAATCTTAATCACTTCCTTATAACCCTTTTGCAAAATTTTTAAAAATTTTAAACATTTTTTATTGCTAAAGCAAATCTATGTATTGATCATGAGGTTTTTATGAGGACGTATCACTCTCAGAATTTTTGGAACTTCTTGAAGCTTGATCATCATATAAAAATTTTATAAAAATATTGATGATACATCAGGACTATCCACAAAAAATTTTAAAATTTTCTAACTTGGTTTGTACCATTTTTTCATTTCGTTGAATTTTGCCGGTAAACCTTTTATCAGGACAGTAGCACTTTCTAAATTATTAAAAATTATTGAAGCTTGATAATTATCTGAAAATTTTATATGAACATTAGTGATTCTTCATAACCATGCAAAAAAATTTCAAAATTTTATAATGTGGTTTGTTTCATTTTTCATTCGATTCAAACTTGTCGGTCAGCGTTTTATCAGGATAGTAGCAATATTTGAATTTTTGAAAATTCCACAGATTTTATAATCATCTAAAATTTTTATGACAACATCATTGATGTATCAGGAATCTTCAAAAAAATTTCAAAAATTTTTGACATCGTTTGAGCTATTTTTCGCTTAGTATAATTTTGTCAAGATCTCGGCAAATCTCGCTGAGATCTCAGCTAAATCGGCTGAAATTTCGGTTTTAAGATCCGAAATTTAAATTTAATTTTTATAATTTGTTTAGGATTTATTTGAAATAACGAGATCTCGTTCTTCGTCAAGAATGATACTTAAGAACAAAACCGACATTTCAATCCTTGCCTACAGGTCAGCGTTCGTGAGGCCGTCGATCTCGGCGGGTGAGGCCTCCAGAGGGTGCATCCACCACCATCGCTCTCGCCCTTGCCCCGTCGTCGTCTCCTCGCCTTCCCCTCTCTCAAGCTACCTCCGTTGTCCTTGCACGGGCTAAAAGAACCACAGCCGCTGCTGCCGGCTGTCCCCTCGGCTTCTTCTCCACCGCTTCTTCCACCCCACTGCTCCCCCCGCCTTTTCTCCGCCGCTTCTTCTCCACCTCTTCTTCCACCCCACCGCCCCCCAACTTCTTCTCCGCCCTTCTTCCACCTTTGGCTGGCCAGATCCGGCCGGTGTTGGGCTCCCAAGGAGAAAATCATGTGTTCATATTTCCTAACCTTAGATAAATTAAGGGTCCCCAGCCTAATGTCACACCCCAACTCTGATATAAACCGAATCACAGTGAAACAATATGAAGAAGGAGAAGATCCAGGGGAGAAGGAGAGAAGATGTGGAGGAGAAGAAAGAACAGGATGATGGGGAATTTCATTCCATTTCTTTCTTATGTATTCTTCTGATTACACTCGCTTTATACATCCAAGTTTTACCCTCATTACCACTCCGCAACCTCAGTTAAACCAAACGCAATCAATTCAAGTTACATTTACTGTCCCTTTTTCGGACAACACTATTCATCGTCATCACTCCATCAATGCCATTAGTTTCTTCCCACTTTCATCAGCGCCGTCCGTTCCATTGCTCGACGCCAATCGCTTTCCCGCCTGAATCATTTTCAACCGCCCAGTGGTTGCTCGATCCTTCAGCGCCGTAGCCGTCCTGACATTACCCCCCACAGCAAGTCCTGCTTGTCCCCAAACAGGAGCCGAAGGAAAACTGTGCTGGACCACATTCAAATCTTTCGAGGTAGCCATCTCGACCGGAATACCTGACCATTTAAGGAGCACTTGAGGGATCGCCGCATTTCCTTTTTTTTTACAAGACGCCGATCCAAGATCAATTTTGGTTCTGTGGACTGGATATTCAAATCTGCCACAGTTGGTGGGTTATGAAAAATGGGTGTATAATCTGGAACAAATGTCTTAAGTTGAGAGACATGAAAAACCGGATGTATTTGACTGTTAGGAGGTAATTCCAACTTGTAAGCCGCCAAACCAATTTTCTCCAGAACCCGATATGGACCAAAATACTTGAAAGCCAGCTTGGGAAATGGTCGATTGACCACTGATGATTGGGCATATGGTTGAAGCGTGACGTAAACTAACTCCCCGAGCTGAAAATGGCCATCAGAACGCTTACAATCAGCTTGAAGCTTCGTCATGTTTTGTGCTGATGCCAAATGATGTTTGAGCTGTGCCAGCTGATTAGCTCGTTCGTCCAAGAACTCTTGAACCGAGTGGTTGACCCCCTCATCAGACTGAAGCAAGGTGCCATACCGTGGCTCATACCCATATAAGGCCTTAAAAGGAGAACACTTCAACGCTGTGTGGTAGCATGTATTATACCAGAATTCCGCCATTGCCAGCCACTTGCGCCATTTGAGGGGACTGGACTGGACAGCACAACGAAGGTACATCTCCAGGCATTGATTCACCCTTTCACTCTGCCCATCCGTCTGTGGATGATACGCAGTACTGAACTGCAGTTGAACATCCATGACACGGAAGAGTTCTTTCCAGAACAGGTTGGTAAATATCTTATCTCTGTCGGAAACAATAGAGTTAGGCATGCCATGTAACTTCACCACATTATCCAAGAACAACCGAGCTACTTGAGGAGCCGTAAATGGGTGTTTGAGAGCCACAAAGTGTGCATACTTTGAGAACCTATCCACCACCTCCATAATTGTGTTACACCCTTCGAAACATGGCAATCCCTCAATAAAATCCATTGTGACAGCCTACCAACTACCTTTTGGAATAGGGAGAGGTTGAAGCAAACTCGGAGTATTAATATTCTCATGCTTGGCCTGTTGACAGATACTACACTGCTGAACCACATTAGTCACATCCTGTTTCAATCCAGCCCAAGTGTGAGACCCCGTTCTGAAGAACAGGAACCTCCATGTGATTACTGTGCTATTCCCTGGATCAGTAGCTAGCACTCACATGTTTACAACAATTGGAAATCACAACCATACAAAACATCAATTAAGCGGAAACGATTATATAAAGAAATATTACAACTCAGAGAATAAAGCAGCGAAAGAAGCAATATCTTGCAGTTTGCCCATCCGATCCCGCAGGCAACTGACCAGGCATAACTCCTTAGATAGAATACGATGAAGAAAAATCCCGCAACTTACGATGAACAACTTCGAAGCTTCGCATTCTAAACCACCTACAATATAATTAGGCAAGGGTGAGTATTTTACATACTCAGCAAGACTTGAGCAAGTCCTACAATACATGCAGGCCATTTCAAAGGAAAGGCTAATACAGTTAATTTGCATAAAGCGAATTTGCATTTGTAAATCAAGTTATTTGCAACGGAATTTGTAAGAGCAATTATAATTGATAAGAAATAGATACAACAGTAAGTAATACTCACAGCCCATTGTGAGTAGCGAATAATCCAAACCATAATGTCCATCAATGCCAGCCCTTTGGCAGAAAACAACAGTTGCTAAAAACAAGTTTAGACCAAACCCATTTGAAAACAATAAAACATTTAACATGTGCAAGTTCACCAAGACACCCATGACCGTGGGTACGGCTAATCAATTAGATTTAAACTCTGCAGAGGTGTACAACTGTACCCACAAGGAATGATCAACTCACCACGTCGGTAGTGGATTGCCATCTGAGTATCTGCGATGACGATCATACATAGTCATTACATTACCTAGACATAGCTTTGACCAGCCGGGATGTTAACCCCGCCAGTAGAACCGAAACACACACGCGAGTCGTGGATCCACTTCGATACACCAACACAACACAACGTTTCAACACGGCGATGCACACCGTTGCATTAGCAAGTAGACTGATCGAATACCCGTCGGGTAGACTGACAGGAAAACTCATGCGAGCTCCGCCTACCAATGTACAAAGCCATGTCTAATTAACATAATAAGCTATGGCTACCCCATTCTCACCCTTGTGGTTTGTACGGATTTTCTTGGATCATACAACACGATGCTCGGTCCTTAATGTTGACACAGGCGACCTCCACCCTACACTACGTGCAATTCCATACGCACATTCGGCTATTGCCAATAATCGCCCGCATCAAAGCATAGTTTTATTTTGGGTTTTTAATCAAAGTACTAGCAACCATTTTCCCAAAAAGGATCATTCAGGTTTCATGTAAAACATTTCAGAAACAACTTTAATCATGATCATCTGTTCCTCATATACTAAAGCATGGCTAAGCAGGTTAATATGATCGTTTATACCCAAGATGACATTAAGAGATGTCTAACCTTATTATGTGGTTATCAAGGTTCACATGGCCATAATTATCAAGGAGTTTCATGTGACAACAGGTATATCTACCAAACCACAAAATAGCAATTTACAGAAAGTAGACGCATGCGTAAAACAATTTGATGCACAAAAAGGAATATAAAGTACTGGGATCAATATGGTCAAAGGATGCTTGCCTTGCTTAATTACTGACTACGACGAAGGCGAGGATTTGCGGTTGACGACGACGACGACGAAAGCAGCAACGTCGGGCTCTACACGTCGATCAACGGAAAATACAGCAAAGCAAATAACTAACTTCAATAAGAGCAAAAGAAATAGATAGCAAGAACAAATAAACTCTGATAAAGAAACAGGGAATGCTCTTTATGAATTTATTAGTCTTATTTTACGAATTCAAGACGCAAAAATAGTTTGGATTAACAGAATTAAGCATTAGATGCAAGGTTTCATTGATTTACTATTCACGATATGAGTTTCTGCCAATCTTAATACTTACATGCTTGCTCTATTAGGATTCAGATTCAAAAAAAGATGAAATAAGAATACTTTCTTAGATTGCTGCAGATTAAATCATAAAGATCATTTTTGGGGTATTTGGGAAGGTTCTGTTACAAACAGATTTCACAATTAAAAACCAATTGTTCTTTCTACCGAATTCATGAACATGATTATTTAGGGTTATTTAACCTACAAGATTAATATGCAGCTCTTAGCAAATTGAGATTATTTTTCCATAACAGGGTAGACTACACCTTGAAGAACACTACTAAACTAGTTCCATAAGTTTTAGGATTTTGGACAAGACTATAAACTTCTCGCTAAAATGGTTCATGCTATACTTGAAGACTACACTATTCAAAATCGGCAGGAAGGGAAAATAAGGATTAATGCTTAAGGATTTTGAGCTATTTGGATTAATATGCCAACTTTGATGAATTAAAGCTATTTCTTTAGGATATGGTAGAATGAACTTTGCCTAGTGATTCTAAACTAGATTTATAAGTTTTATGATTTAGATGAGACATCATTTTCATTGTTGAAATAGCTTAAGTGGCATTGAACAGTTAACATTATTTGGAATCGGCCAGAAAGTGAATCACATGATTAGCAATCAAGGGTTTTGAACTAGCTTGATTTATATGGGAAGCACACTGTAATTAAGATGTTTTTGTAGAATATGGTAGTACAAACTTTGTACAATGTTTCTAAACTGGTTTTGCTGATTTTTGTATTTGGATGAGTTATTTTATATACTGATGAAGTAGCCTAAATAACCACATGAATAACGCTTAATCGGCTAACTTTCAATCTAAATTTCCAACTACACATTACATGATTCTTGATTCATTTTTCAGGCATTAACAGAATACCATCCTAGAAATGTTTTAAAGTTGATTTTGCATTGTTTTAACTTCAATTGCCATAGATTATCTATTTGCTTATTGCTATCATTAACCTTTCCTTTCATTAAGAATATACAAATTGAGTTTGATTCTAAGAATTTATGCATACATGGATTCTTCTGTTTCCAGAACCTATTGCAACCTACACTATCATTTTGTGAGCCACTATGCTAGTGTTTTGCTAAGAGCCATGAAAGGGTTTAATGATGATTAGCAAGCAATTATATTAAACTTGGTTCCAAGATTAAATATTTTTGCATGATTAGGTTTATTATGATTCCAGAGACACATAAAGATTTACTTAACGATGTTAAGAATTATATTGTCTATATGAGCAATAGTGTCCATAATGGTGTATTTGTTTCTTTCTTGATTTCGATAATTGTTCTATAACTCATGAATTAATTATTTATATATATATTTGAATTCATTCTGGACTTAGAATCACATGAATATTTATTTTATCATTTTAGTTCTTTTTATTCACAAGGTTCCATTATAAACCGATTAGCACCATAATCAATGTTTAATTTGAATAATAATCCTATACTCCAAAAACTGAATATTTTTACATATTTAGATTCTTCTGGATTTTAAATGAATATACAAATTTATCCTCTGAGTTTTGATTAAAAGCTGTAAAAGATATTCAAACTAGAATATTTAATTTGATTGGAAAAGAGGAATACGTTTTCCAGCGGTGATAGCGCCTTTTGGCTTGGCTTCTTCAACCTCAGGCCGATTCACAGCGCAAGGACAGAAGCAGGGAGGCGGCTAGGGCTTGGCGAGGCACTCCAGGTGGGTCTCCGGCTAATGCGGCGGCACCGGGAGGATCAGCACCACAAGGAGAGTCCAGGAGGTGTTGATCCCACGGAGAAGCCTCGAGCACGCGCATCCAAGCGTGGGCGGCGGAAATGGCGAGAGGACAGGAGAGAAACAACGGCATTAGGGATTGAATCGATGGCTTTGTAAGCATCACGGGATCACAGGAGTCCATTCTTGGGGCTTACCCGGAAGGAGAAACTCGAGGGGCTCTACCCACGGCCACGGACTCGGGAAGAAGGGCGCCTGGCGCGGCGCCTGCAGCTTGAAGAGCTGGAATTGAGGCTCATGGCTGGACTCGGTGAGGGTCAAGGATGCTCCAGCCAACCGGATTTGGAAATGGGGCACTCATTTGCTCGGATTTTGCTTCGCCATGAGCTCGAGCATTCGGTCATGGAGGATTTGGGAGGGGTTTCTTGTGCTTGGCTTGAGGAGAAGGAAGGAAATGAGGAGGAGGCCGGCGCTGCCTCGGTGGTCTCGAGATGCAATGAATGGCTTGGTAGTGGGCAGACTCGAGCTTCGGGAGTAGTCGCCATGGAGCGAAGCAGGCCGGAGAGTTCTTCGGTGGAGCGAACGGTGTTGGGGGAGAAGGGCTGGCTGCAGGGGTCCATTGTCAGTGACTGAAGTTCCTCCATTGTGCCAACGGAATGGAGTAGCAACCAATTGGCCCACACGTCGGCGATTGATCAAAGGAATAGAGTGGTTTGGGGTGAATTTCTCCCTTTCTCTCTGATTTTGGTGATGGTCAAATAGAGGTAGAGAATGGACAAACTTTTCGATGGAGATCTTTGAATATATTTTGATGTCTGGTAAAATATTCAGATTAAAATGAGTTACCGAAAAATTATTAATATTCTGACAACAGTGACTGCTCCTATATTTTGTTTTCGGATTTTGATTTTTGATTGAGATCAATTGAAACCTATTATTTTTCAAATTTTGTTTTTCAAAAGGATTTGATCTCAGAATGCTTCTATAAAATTTTCAACTCCATTTGTGATTCCAATATTTTATGTAAATTCTGACAATACATTATTTCGATTTAAATGTTGTCTTTCCATTTTATCTCTTCATTATTCTATGCATAAAATTTCAATTGCTGGCTAAAATGGTTTAATTGAATGATCAGGGTTCTCATGGCAGTTTTTATAAATTTTTACTTTTTACATTTTTGCTTTTCTTCTCTTTCATTCTTTATTTCCATTCGTTAAATTTTTCATGCAAAGAATAAATCCGAGGAAATCCAAATAAAACGAATAATGGCAAGGAAACTCAGAAATAAATATTTTCAAATTTAAAGTATTTATTTTCACTTTACTAAATTTTCAGGATGTTACACCAAGCAAACAGCTTCTTCACGCGCTGGTATGTAGCCGAAATACCAGAATGCCTGCTGAGTGCACTGGCATGAAACGCCTTGATGAGTTTTGTCTGCAAAGCTGAATTGGCACCCACCCAAATCCTGCCATGCAATCGGATCAACCCTTGACACAATTCAAATCCGTGGTCATCGGGACTGTGAATCGCTAAGGCAGCTAACAATTGCTGTGCCTTAGAGTCTGTGACATAAGAATTTAAAACTTCCTGAAGCCATAACGGATGTGCTCCCGACACTGCTTGAAGATTCATTAAATGCCCAACACGAGAAAGCGCATCAGCAACTGCATTCTGAGAGCCCTTTTTGTATTGAATGTGAAATTGAAGACCCATCAACTTGGTCATAGCTTTCCTTTGTAATTCCGACACCAGTTGCTGCTCTCCTAAATAGCACAGACTTCGATGATCCGTATTAATAATGAACTCGCCTCTTTGCAAATATGCGCGCCACCGATCAATTGCCATAATCACAGCCAAGAATTCTTTCTCGTAAATGGACATCTTCTGATGTTGAGCACTTAAAGCTTTGCTCAGAAAAGCTATTGGATGATGATTCTGCATGAGAATAGCACCGATGCCAATGTCACATGCGTCTGTCTCCACTACAAACGTCTGCCTGAAATCGGGCATGGCCAAAACCGGTGTTTGCGTCATGGCATGTTTCAGCTTCACAAACGCGCTAGCCGCCGCCTCATCCCAGAGAAAACTCTTCTTCTTGAGTAAATTCGTGAGCGGCCTTGAAATGATCCCATAATTTTGCACGAACTTGCGGTAGTAAACGTGAGCCCCAAAAATCCACGCAACTCAGTAATGGTGTGGGTTCAAGACAATTCACCATAGCGAAAGTTTTGGCTGGATCAGTAGACACCCCTTTGTCCGAAATAATATGGCTCAAATAAGCAATACTCTTGCGTGCAAACTCACATTTGGATGCCTTCACAAAAAGCTGGTGCTGCTGCAATAAGGACAATACCACCTCCAAATGTTTAGCATGATCATCCAGAGTCGGGCTGTACACCAATATATCATCCATAAAAACAAGCACAAATTTGCGCAAACCTGGCGCAAGAATCGAATTCATTAAGCACTGAAAAGTAGCGGGTGCGTTTGTTAATCCAAACGGCATCACCCGAAATTGGAAATGGCCATGATGGGTTTTAAAAGCCGTCTTGTCCATGTCGGCTTCAACCATACGAATTTGATGGTATCCAGCTTTCAAATCAAGCTTCGAAAAATACTGAGTTCCTGCGAGCTCATCCAGAAGCTCATCCACCACCAGCATGGGGAATTTGTTTTTGATTGTGATGTTGTTCAATTTACGGTAGTCAACACAAAATCTCCAGCTACCATCCTTTTTCTGAACCAGTAACACTGGCGAGGCAAACGGACTGACACTCGGTTGAATGAATCCCTTCTGGAGCATCTCCGATACCTGTTTCTCAATCTCATCTTTTTGCATCGGTGAGTATCGATAAGGCCTGCAATTTACTGGTGTAGCACCAGGTATCAATGATATAGCATGATCATACACCGAGAAGGCGGTAACGACAGAGGTTCATTGAACACTCCCTGATACTGGTCAAGAACAAGTTGAATGGTCTCAGGAATGGGTTCCTCTTCCGTCTCCACTGCACACTCCCGCACTACTAACAAAGACCAAACGGCATTGGCACTACGCCATTTATACAGAGACTTGCCAGATATGTTACTGGGTGTATAACTAATTCCTTGCAATTTGACCAGACAGCCCTGATCAGTGAATTCCAATGTTTTCTGCTTCCAATCACAAACCATAGGGCTGTGCAACTGAAGCCAATCCATTCCCAATATTGCATCATATGATTCCAATGCCAACACTCGCATATCCATGGCAAATGTGTGCCCCTGAGTCCACCATTCTAGTTGTGGTACAAATTTATCACAGGTCAGAGCTTCCCCATTAGCCACATACACTTGCATAGGAGGAGTACTCTGTGTGTGATATTTAGTTCATTCTAGAAAGGTGGAGCTGACAAAACTATGGGAACTCCCTGAATCAACCAACATTAAGACAATGTGGTTACCCATCATTGCTTGAATATGCACAGTAGCCAAATCTTCGGTACCAGCCAAGGCATGCAGTGACAAATTGTATTGTTCCTGCTCAAATTCTTTATCGGCTGCTTCCAACTCCTGCAGCACCTCTTCACTAAGTTGTTCACCACCACTGTTTAATTCTAATGCATGAATCTGATTCAGAGGTAAAGGCTTACACTGATGATCCTTTTCATATTTGTCCCCACACTTAAAGCACAGCCCTCGTGCTCGGCGATATTCTCGAAGTTGCCTGGCGTGCCCAAGGTCCTCCACATGCACTGTAGGATGTGTTACCCCTGTCTCCATGCGGGGAACCCCACCTGATTTGTGTGCAGCTCCCATTTTGTATGGCTTGGCTCGTAGCTTCTCTCACTTTTCTTCTTGTATTTGGGCGAGAAGAAAAGCCTTACGGACGGAGTCAGGCAATTGAACTTCCACATCATAGCGCAACTCATCCTTTAAACCCATGATGAACTGATTTACAAAAAACTCCTCAGTGCACACTTTATGATACGCCCTCACCTTGTACATAGCCACTTCAAACTGGTTCTTATATTCAACCACTCCTCCTGATTGTTTCAACTGAATGAGATCCCATATATATCTACGAGAGTCATATGCCCCAAACTCAGAGTCAACCGCCAACATAAAGTGTTCCCAATCTCCTAACGGATGTTCTTCCTGATAGACTTGTAACCACATGGCCGCATTTCCCTCCATGTGCATCGCTGCTGCTGTGACCCACAATGACTCATCGATGTTATACATCCGAAAATATTGCAAACCCCGACTCCTCCAAATGCGTGGTTCATCTCCATCAAATTTCGGGAAAGACAGTTTAGGAATGGGTGTCTTCCTCTCTTCATGCACGATCGGAGTAGTCGGATATGATGCATGTTTGCTCCCCTTGTGACTATCCGATCCCAATCGCCATGATGGTATTGGACATTTGCCCAGCAGCCCCGCAGTGAGTTCACCCCCTTGAACTGGTGGTATCGGGACCTGAGACGGTGTGGATACACCGATCTCAGTCTCCAGCTTCAAAGTTGGTGGAGCGCCCTTTGTACCCTGTACGGAATTCATCATCTTATGAAACTGCTCCATTAGTTCGGAAATCACCGTGTTATGTTCTTCGACTTGAGCCTGGATCACTGGTATCACCTCCATTGGTTTGATCTTTTCAATGATAAAATCAATGTTTACCTTGAGAGATTCCCATCTCTCATCCATCTGTTCCCACCGAGTATCAGAATGATCAGCCATATCCCCCATCGCCTTGAGTACCAGCTTGGTTTGCTCGGATGGTTTTGGTGGCGCCGTGATGCAGATGCTTGAAACCAACCAAAATCAAGGGAAGAGCGGATCAAAGACAGAAAGCACTCACCCAATTTTGGGATTTTACGGTTCAATCCGAAAAAAATCCTCCAGCAATCGTCTACTCTGATACCAGTTGTCACACCCCAACTCTGATATAAACCGAATCAGAGTGAAACAATATGAAGAAGGAGAAGATCCAGGGGAGAAGGAGAGAAGACATGGAGGAGAAGAAAGAACAGGAGGATGGGGAATTTCATTCCATTTCTTTCTTACGTATTCTTCTGATTACACTCGCTTTATACAGCCGAGTTTTACCCTCATTACCACACCGCAACCTCAGTTAAACCAAACGCAATCAATTCAAGTTACATTTACTGTCCCTTTTTCAGACAACACTATTCACCATCATCACTCCATCAATGCCATCAGTTTCTTCCCGCTTTCATCAGCGCCGTCCGTTCCATCGCCCAACGCCAATCGCTTTCCCGCCTGAATCATTTTCTCCTGCCCAGTGGTTGCTCGATCCTTCAGCGCCGTAGCCGTCCTGACACCTAATCGATCTCCCGCGTGCCAGCCACATTACCCTCTCCGGCACTACCTTGCTACATCTCCTCGCGTGGCTCGAATTGATGCTTCATGTGGTAGCAAGGAACTACCAGTAGCGATCCAAGCTTTTGCGGCCGGGGAGATGGGCCTGGCCTCATCTCAGGGATGGTCATGGGTCTGGTGGTGGGGGTGGCGTTCATGGCCGGCTGGAGAAGCTGGGTTTATTTTGACTGCGTATCAACTGCTCTACTTGTGGTCTCATCGGATTTAGGATGGTTTAGTGAGGTGAGCTGCTTGCTTGTTGCTTTCACTGTAACATGATTGCTCCACATCACCATGCTTCACCGGGCATCTAACAAGTTCAGGTTCAACACAGCGCGTTGCTGCTAAACCAATCCTGGGTGTGTGCCTAACCTGCAACGGGTTTCCGCTTCTGCAACCTCGATAGGTTCAAGTTCATTTGAGGAAGACAAAGGTCAGAAGTACATGAGTACTAAGCTTTGTATAGGAAGCCACTTGGGATGTCCCGGATTTGTTTCATGTTGCAGGAATACAAAAACCTATCAGAACATCACATGTATGATGTATCTGAGATGTTCATGCTTCACAAGATGTTAACTTGTTTTGCTTTATATTTGCCTTGATGATAATAGTCTGATAGCAGTCCAAAAATATCTCAAGGAGAAGATGCGTTTGTCGCGGAGATTTTCGGCCCCTGTTGCCAGAGGCAAATTCCAGTCCTCTTGCAGCAATGCTGCCTTTGTTCCTGAGTCCAATCTCGGCGAAGTGCAACCGGATGTGTTGCACATTGGGCAACGATGCTTTAAGAATCTATTCAAAGTTTGATGGATGGATCATGTCAGCGTGTTCTTCGCTCGGTTCCTGTTGTTTTGTCAGTCCCGGAATGTTACTTTGTCATTCATTCAATTTGAATGGTCTTTGGGCGGTTGGTGAGTGGGCTGCGGCGTGCGATGGCGATCGATTTCATGGTCGCAGCTATGGTGGTCAACTTCATCCTGCTCGTGGAGGTCTTCGTTCCCCAAGTTTTCAAGGCGTTGTCATGGACGGTATGGAGTCCGTGCTCGCGTTCAAGATTTTGGGGCATGCGATTCAAATAGTCGCGGTGTTCTTGCCGGTGGCGCCAGAGTGTTGAAACCACGGGGCTTCAGACTACTTCATGGATAAGGTTCTGATATGGTATCGCTAAGCAATCCAATGAAAAGGTGGAGTGCTCTCTGATCCAGTAGTAGTAATAAAGGCTACGTTCAGGGGAACATGCTGGATGCGGTTTTGGGCTCTATTGCAGTCTGAGAACAACAGGGAGACCATTCGACTGGTTTGCAATGCATTGGAGGTTGTGGCGTTGGATATTTTTTCCAAGAATGGATGGAGAAGCAATTATAGAATTTGCTTTTAATTTTACACTCTCTTTGTCTCTAGTTTTCAATAATGCTATGCGGATGTGATATTTGTAAGAACTCGGCTGTGTGCAATTGCAGAGGCCGGATTTTAATCCTTTATCAAAAAAAATCTGTTGTATGTTGCAGGGATTTTTTTATTGATATTTTTGGATGAAGCCAGAGGGCCAGGCTTTCCGTCTTGCCTTATTTGATCTTCTGACATTATCTTCTGAATCTCCAGATCTATTCCACTCTATTAGCTCATATGGGATGCAAACTTTTCATGTTTGTTATTATTGGTTTGACCTGAATGATTAATGTTTGGTTTTTTACAGGTAGAGTGGCTGAACAGGTTGCTAAGCAATCTGTGGCCTTTTCTAGCACAGGTGAAGGAAAGTTTCTTCAAATTACTTCAATTTATTTTACCTTTTACCTTTGTTTTTTCCAGCTGTTATCAATTACATTGGTATTGAATTCATTTTTGAGCTTAGTTCTTTTTAGACAATTCATCCGTTGATCCATTGCCCCTGAGGGGTGTAGATAGCATGGTATCGACGTGTCTGATCTGTTGGTTCTCCACAAAAAACAGAGACTACAGTTATTTTCTTGAGGTCTACTACTATGGCATCACTAATCAACCATCTTCTCATAGGTATTCAACCATGTTCTGGAGTTCGTCATTTCCTTTTTTTTACAATTCAACAGAAGGGAAATACAAGCAAAATATGCTCTTTGTAGTTTCTCATACCTTATGATCCCTAATGTAGGATACTAGGAGTTTTTAGTTATGTGGATGCGAAATATGCTCTTAGATATTGTTTTGTACTGTGAGTCTGTGATGAAGTCCTTTTTTTTTACCTTTGGTTCATGCGAGTTGTTGGAAAAAAATTGTAACAAATCGCTGTGAAATTAAACATTCTTAAGCCCACGTGTCATGACAAAGCGGTAAAAATAGCAGCACTTGTCGTGGTACAGCAATATAAATCACAAATAGTTGCTAATCATGTTCACAATATATAATCACAAATAATTTCCATGATCTTTTTCTTAAGAGAAAAGGCTCGTCTTCCATAAACAAAGAGGTGACTAAAATCAAAATGCGAGACATTTTTTTTTGTTTCAGCGCCGAATTAACCGTGGCTTCATGGCTCCATTCCGTTGTCACTTGTCAGGGGGCTTCACTGCATCCATACACTGAATGGAGCAGTGCCGGCTTCCACCTGCATGCATGTAAAGTATAGCTAATGAACAAGCAATTTCCTATCATATAGATCAAAACCACGAATCAGAAATGAAGGAAACTGTTATATTCTACGAGAAAGTTGAAGATAGCTACACTTCAGAGTACAAAGGGCTGGTAGGTTTTACGTACCAAGAATTTAAAATACCTATGAAGAAACTCTGGATCATCTGGTTGTAGATTTGGCAGGTTGAACTGGAGTAAGAAAGAGAATGACGGAGTCGCCGCTTAATTTGTGCAAGCGTGGGAAACAATCTTCTTAATTTGCATTCTGCCGTTATTCCTCGTATGTCCTATTCCTCTTCATCCCCTGAAACAACACAGTCAAGTGAAGCCAAAAAAATGAGGTAAAGTAGGAAATACATTCAGACCCTAGCATACTGAATTAATGGTGAAGAAAGGAATTACTGATTAAGGAATAAGACGAAACAAAGAAATCAAACTAAAAAGAGTAACTGAACAAATTAAGATGAAGCAGTAGTATTAGTTTACCTGTAGATTGAGAAGAGCTGACAATGATATTTGTCTCCAAGTTGCAGGAGGGATCTCCTGTATACTGCACGTACCATTTCCTTTTATCTGCATTGGCCTTGACATGCTCCATATGGTCGAACTTGCCCCACTCAGGGCCAGATCGTCCTGCGGCTATGGAGGCGAGTAGCTCGAGACTGCAGTCCAGCAGCAGATGTCTTGGCTTTACATCTCGCATGTATTCCGGCAGCGTTTCCATGTCATAGTTGTAACAGCCCTATAAATTCAAAAATAAATAAAAATTAAGATTTTATATTTGAAAATGGAAATGAATTAAAAGTCTAATTGAAATTAGGATTTTGATTTAAAACAAAATTCTTTGCTCATTTCCTCCATTTCAATCTTAATCAAAAGGAAGATTTCAAAACATAAAATCATTATTATCAAAACAAATGAAATACCAAAATGAGTTTGAAATGTAATATTTTGAATTTTCATTTTCTGAATTCTTTTGCATTATTGGATTTTCTTTTGAGTGTTTGTGTTTAAAAGAAAAGCTGATTTAAACCATGTCAGATTTTTGTAGCAGTATCCAGATCTTACCTCAAGTTGATATTTTTATAATGCCGACCTAAGACCCATATATATCTCTGGTAAAAATATAATAAATAAAAACTTACATTTAAAGCCTTTATAAATTCAAAAACAGAAATCTAGAAACTCTGAAAATAGCAAAGCCAGAATTATTAAAATTTAATTATCAACGATAAAATTCTGAAAATTTTACAGAAGAATTATTAGCTAAAATACATTTGAAAAACAAATTTTCAAAAATAAATAAAATCACTTGGACACTTTAGTAAATCAAAAACAGAATAATCAGAAATTTAAATATTGTACTGTCAGAATTTTGATAAAATAATTACAATGAGTTTTCGTCTGAAAATTTGACTGAACTCTTATCTTGACTTGGCTAACCTCTGTAAAAAGTCTTGTAAATTCTTGAGTCGGTATGTCAGCTGGATCCAATGAACTTACCTAGGTCTGTCCAGAGAATTCTTTCGATCTGTCCTCTGAATTGCTTACGTGTGGGACCAGGCAAGCCAGGTGTCCCCTGCCGACTTCTCCTAGCCAGCTCACCCCCACACGTCGGCCATCTCTCCTGTGCCTTCTTCCCCTTCTCTCGTTTGGTCGCTGCTGCCTTGGCTGATACGTCTCTGCCGTGCGTGAATCACCAGCGAGATCGCTCGGCCGACTCCCCCGCTCCGTCGAAACGTCGCCACGGCAAACTTCTGCCCATCCATTCGCTGCCACGGCACAATCCCGGCACAAGTTGGGCAGCCCCCTGCCAGCGCCTTGCCAGAACCCTGCCATGGCAAGCTTTCCGTAGCGATTTCACTGCCTCGGCAATGAATTGGCAGCTACCTCTGCGCCGTTTCACCATTGCTTGTCCATTCGAAGCCACTGCCAAAGCATCTCGGTCCAGCTACAAAATCTATCTTGACCAATCTCCAGGAACCATCACCAGCAATTCTTTTCACCCCTGAGTCTCTCTCGTGCAAGCAAGCTCCGCTTCTTCCCCAAATCCGGCAAGACCCGAATAAAGGAGAATCCATGCGCGCCCCGTTACGCTTCAAATCAACCAGAACAAGTCGACCAGTAGCACCCTCATGACCCTTAAAGTCTATCCCCACTGCCAATTGGGCCTCTTCTTCCCCGGCGAGCTGCCACCCTGAGTTCCTTCTTCCGCCATGGCCATGCACGGTGAGGGCTCAACCCTGCATGTAAATTCTTCAATAAGATCTCGAAATTAAGTCTCTAGTAGCTCCCTGATGCTCACCTTGGTGTTAATGAGTGAAGGAACCCGCTGTTTTGGTCTCGCCGCTGACCCGCCATGGGCGCCGCCGCCCCTTCCCGGTGGCGACCACTTTTCCGGCCATGTCCGACCACCTCCGTACCACCTACAGGTGCGCAATGGTGTGATGAAGCCCATGGTGGAACCGATTCCGTCGCTCCGGCCCTCCTCCGTCGCCGGCGAGTCCCGGAAGCCGGAGCCCTGTTCTCAGTCTCTGTCAGACGGGCCCCTGCGGTCAGCCATTGCGCGTCGCTTCTCTCTCTGCGCTGTGGGACCGCGCCGTCAACTCCTCAGTCCAGCCAGCCTGAAACGGAAAGCGTATTCCTTGTGAGAAAACGTAATTTCCCTTTTAGGCAATATTTATTTTCCAGCATTTAATCAAACCCGAATTACTTTAATAGCTTATAACTTTTGAACCATTAGTCGAAATAAAGTGAAACAAATTCCTAAATTCACCTAAATTCATAAAGATTCAGAATATGTAAAAATATTTAATGTTCATGCTAGGTTTGATTTAATTGTAATTTAAATTTGAATAAACCTTAATATAATCATTTAATAAAGTATGTGCATCATAAATCTTAAAATTATGAAATAATTTACATATGGCTCTGAGCCCATTAGAAACCCATTTATGCAAAAATATTTAATTATTAAACTAAGTTGATGTTATTTGAATTTAAGAATACAAACAAGCACTAATATGTTGCTATTACAAATATACCATTTGTAGTTCTTTAAATCCTGAATTAAATTTATATGTTCATATAAATACATAAGGATTCTGAATATTCAAAAATGTTTAAAGAATAAACTCTGTTGGAATTATAAAAGTTAAACTTAAATAAATGAATCAAGTATGTTATATACAAAATTTATGCAAACAAGCTCAAATTTGAATAAGACTAATTTTGGTAGAAACCTTAAATCCTCAGGAACCCAAATATATAAAAATATTTAGATTCTAACTTAGATTGAATCATTTTCTAAAATAGATTGCTTTCAATATATTAAGCATTCAAATATGAATATCTTTTGCAATTAGCATGTAAATCATATAAAACCAGTTCTGTAAGCTCTAAAAATTAGTAATGAACCTAGATATGCAAAAACATTTAAAGTTGAATCTGAATTGAAATAGATTTGAGAATATATTGTCCTTCAAAACACATAGAAGTTGAAATAGTTGTTAATTTAAGTTCATGAGATCAAATAATGATAGAATAAATTCATAAATGATATTAAAATCATAAAGTCCCTAGTTATGCAAAAATAACATATAATTGTGTATATTTGAACTAAATTCATGCTAGGTCTTAATGATCATTCATATGAACAGCAACTCCGATATAGGTAAAATATTGTGAAACTACTTCTAAAACACTCATAAAGCCATCTCTAGCTAATGTCTGAAATATGGTTCAATTATCTTGTAAAACGAAGTCGCAAACTTAAGATGAAAATATGGCCGATTTAACGTTAACCTTGTGATCATTTATACTACTTCATTGATTAATAGAATAACCTTTCTAAATGCTAAAGTCAGTAAAAATGGTTTAGAAACATACTATAAAGTTCATACTACCATAATCCAAAGAAAGAATCTCGATTCGGCATGCTTTGCATATTAATCTTGATAGCTTAATAACCCTAAGTGATCATATTTCTTTAGACCGCAATATAAATGAATGAATCTTAGGCGTAAATGGGAAATCATTAGTTGTGATATTTGTATCACCAGAACCTTCTCAATTATCACGTAAATAATGCTAGTAACCTAAATCAATAGATTAACCTTTTATAACTAGGATATTAATTAAATGTTGCTTTAAATCTGAATCCTAGTTAAAGGTAAGAATTCACTTTAAACCTGAAATGATCATATCTATTCTTAATCAATTTTTGCATCTTGAATTCGATATTATAGGTATAATATATCTAATTTTAGCCTCTTGGACCCGTAAAATAAAGGAAATGAATTCATGAATCGAGAAACAGTATCATCGCTAATTATATAAAATTTATTAGAATCCAAATATGTAAAATCATAAGAACTCAACCTTAAACCACACCTGCTTTCTATGATTTGTTTCTATTTAGATTTTATCTGATTTCTTTTTGTCCTTATTGAAATCTGTTATTTGTTATTTGTTATGTCCTTCGTTCGCGACGTGTAGAACCGACGATACTACTTCCATCGTCGACAACGCCGACATGACTACGACTTCGATGTAAACAACAATAAGCAAGGCAAGCACCCTCCTTTGACCATGTTGATCCCAGTTTTATAAATGTTTTCATTAAATGTTTTGATTGCATGCGTATATTCATTAAACTCTGCTATATTGTGGGTAATGGTAGTTATACCTGTTGATTCCTGAAACCTCCTTGATATAAATGAACTTGTGAACTTTGATACCCTAGAGTCATGGTTAGACAATATATGATGTCAATCTGGGTATACATGATGTTGCTTAGCCATGCTTTAGACTTAGTATACATCAAATAGAGACATTGATCATATGATATTTGGATATGCTGAGGCATGATGATGATTTTTAGACATGTTGAGACATGATGGTGATTCTTGGTTATTTTAATTAAAAATAAAAATAAAATTATAATATTGATGCGGGCAAATATTGGCAATAGCCTGGTGTGCATGGATTTGCACGTAGATTAGGGGGAGATTATTACCCGTGTCGGATTAAGGACCGAACTATGGGTTGTTTTCAGGCCAAGATAACCGTACAACCACAAGTACTGGTATGGGACAGTCTTAACCTATTAAGTTCCTTAAAACTAGCTTTGCACATTGGTAGGCTGGAGAATGGTGTACGCTATACTATGGGGGAGAAGTGGGACACTCTGGTGTATCACTGTTTGTCGTACTACGTACAAATATCTTCTGCCATGTAGGGAGAAGTGGGACAACTTGGTACATCACCGTTGTCGTACTAGTACAAATATCTTCTGCCCTGTAGGGGGGAAGTGGGACAATTTGATGTAGCATCACTTGTCGTATTAGTACAAATATCTTCTACTGCCATAGTATGGGTTCACCAGGCTGGTGCAAAGTTAGGGTTAAGTAATGTAACGGTTATGTCATGACTCTCTGCGGCACACCAAAGAGTTAAGTCATGTCTTGTGGGTAAAGCTGTACAACTCTGCAGAGTAAAAACTAATCGATTAGCCGCGCCCGCGGTTATGGGCACTTGGTAAAGTCACCACATAGTTAGCATTTTATTTTACAAAATGTGGATGTTGATATATGCTGTCTAGCATCGTGATTTAGATTGGATATCCTTGTTGGAAAAGAATTATTCTGGATTGACGTGATGTCATTAATTGATTCATGGAGATGAATTATTTCGGATTGATATGTGATATCAATGATTGATTCATGAAGATGATCGAAAGAACTGAGGTTCGTGAAATTTATTGTTTCATACTTATATATTAATTGCTTTTACTTAAATTCCGTTTATATTCTACAATTCAGTAAATTCTTTTGCAATCCAGCTTTATGCAAATTAACCGTGAAAGCCTTTCCTTTGAATGGCCTGCATGTATAATAGGATTCGCTAAAGTCTTGCTGAGTACGCAAGTACTCACTCTTGCTTATATGTTGTTTTTAGGGTGAAGAATCAGAATAGCTCGATGAAATTATTCGACGCAGGATTCGGGAATGTTAACGAGTTTTTCTAGGGATTATACCTTGTCAGTTGCCTGAGGGATTGGATGGGCACACTACAAGATTTTTGATTCTTCTCGCTGCAATACTTTGAATTGTAAGATTCTATTGTATAAATTACCATTATTATTTGTAATAAAGAGTATGGATGTGATATCAATTGTTGTAAATGTGCGTACTAGCTACTGATCCAGGGACTAGTACTGTGTGCACATGAGATTTCCATTTTTGCATTTTATGTAAAAATGGGGGTCGCTTCAATAGTCCTCCAGCTCGAGTCTTTGGAGTGCAGGGACACCCTCCAGTACCTTGAGCTTTGGGTTGTTCACAATGACAAGCTTTTGCAATTTGGGGAGATTAGTGATCCTCTCCAGGTCGGGGTTGTCAAACACATATAGCTTAACAACGGAAGTAAAGTTCTCCAGGTAGTTGAGGTGCTGGACCTCGTATATGGCTAGTACTTTCAATGCCCTTGCATGGGAGGCAAGGCCAGGAGGAACACGCCTCAGCTTGCAGCGCTCGAGCGTAAGCACCTCCAAGACAGGCATGGCTTGCACATTTCCTGGCTCAGGCTCCCACTCCTCCCATTCCACCATTCCTATTAATAGCATCTTATGCAATCTCGAAAACGTAGCAGTAGCCTGGGATGATAGGTGATGACTATGCTGATGGTAGAGGTGCAGGAATTCAGGCCCAACACGCTTGATGGCTGGAGCGTGTTTGATTTGTAAGAGCTGCAAATAGGGGAGCTGGCTCAAACCATCAGGGAGTTGGGTGCAGCAGAGACCAGGTGATCCAGCGTTAGAATCCTCAAGTTTTTGAGGGGTGCCGTTGCTGTCCACATCATCCACCTTGGGAATCGACGACCAAAATATCCTTCGATGTTAAGATTATCTAGGTAGCGCGGAGGGCAGAGCTCATTAAACACCTCCTCGATTCGTCGCTGCTCTTCTTCAGAGACGCCTTCTCCCACTCTACTGGTACAGTATAGTTCCAGATAGGTAAGATGCACCTTTGCACCAAGCCCAGCCTTTGCGGCGGATGAGGCAACAGATACATTCTCCAGATTATTTAAACCAAGAGTCGTGAGCTGAGAAAGAGGCCCTAACACTTCCAAACTACACCAATCACCATCCATGTGGGCTAAAAACCCACATAGGTTCCTCAAGTTTGTTAGACCTCCGAACCCTCTAGGTGTACTGTTTATACTTGTATCAGTAAGGTTTAGATACCTCAGCTGCCCTAGCCTTACGATGCTATCTGGAAGTTTCACCAAACTTTTACAATGATAAAGGCTAAAGTATTGCAGGAATTTCATCTTGCCTATGTTTCTAGGTAATCTAGATATATCAGTTTCTTTTAGGGACAAAAACCTCAGGTGCTTGAGTTGATACAGAGATTCGACCAATGCAGCAACACTTGTAGATTGTATACGCAGAGTCCGTAGTCTTGAAAAAGTAACCAACGAATCAACGGGGTTAATCTTCATATGGCCAATTAATATTAGTGTTCTTAGCGATTTCTGTGCGTGTAAAAAACTCAACTCGAATCCATCCGATTCCGATCCTTTGGTTTCTACAGACAACCTAAGAAGCTTTTGTGAATTAAGTTTTCCAATAATATCAGGAGTTTCTCCGTTGTGAACTACTAGTGCTTCATCTCTAGCCACATATTGAGCAAATGAGCGAACAACATCGTGCATGTTGCAAACCCTGTGATCAGTATACTTTGTATTGGGCTCTATAAGGTTCCTCAATATTAACTCCTCGTAGTAGTCTCTTCCTAGCTCTTCTAATTCATCCGAGTTTCCATGAACGACAAATCCCTCGCTAATCCACATGCCAACAATTTCATACTTATTGAACAATGTATTTTTAGGGAGAAGGGAGTAGTGCAGAAAGCATTGCTTCAAGCATGGATGCAAATCTTCATAGCTTAAGTATACTGCATTGTTTAGCTCTTCGGGCATTTGAGATACTGACCATATAGCATCATTCAGAACCTTGTTCCAATCACTTCGTCGTTTGTCCCTCTGGGACAAGAGTCCTCCCATTACTTTGACAGCAAGTGGCAAACCACGACATTTTGCTATGATTTGCAATCCAATGTCCTTTAGCGTGTCATCAATCTCTCGTTCATCTATCTCACTTGACACACCTGCAGGCAGTTTAGACATGTATAATTAATAACGAATAGTATATTGGTAGCGGAAAAGTGCCTATTTCCTTTTTTTCTCATGGTAAGTTCATCAAGAAAATAAACTAATAAAAGGCCGCCTTAACAGTCAGTGCACTAGATTCAATTGTCAAATGAACTATAGTTAAGCGTAGAAATGTCCGCTAATTATTTGAAGCTGTGATCATGCAAACTACCTGATATGGATCTCCTTTTTTCGTTCTTGTATTAATCGCATAATACATATATATTAATCGCACAATACAGAAGGTACGTAGCTAGTGATCCTAAATTAGTAAGTATTCAAAAAATTCCAACAGGATTTAACAGCTCAATTAAATCACAGGAGTTGCTTTAAACGCATTAGTAGCATTGTCAAAATTTTTACAAATTGCAAAAGTTTGACAACAATCTGGAAATTTTATGGTAACTTAGGTATGCTCTTAGAACCCTTCTCAAAAAGTTTGGAAAATATTAATTTGATTCCTCTGGAAAACCAGAAACAACGAAATTTAAACACATTGGTAGTATTGTCAGAATTTTTAAAAATAGTATAAGTCTGATCATGATTTGAAATTTTTATGGTAGCCTAAAAATGCTCTTAGAAACATTCTCAAAAAGTTTTAAAAATTTAAAATAATTAAAAAACACTATTTACGGGAATCGAACTTGGGACCGCACAGAGGCGAGAGCGCTACACGGCATGTTGTGACATCATCTGAGCTAGGTGCCGGCGGGCGAGGATAGCGTGGGAATATATGTACGTGTTCTCCTAAAAAGCAAGGGGCACTACTTCGCTACTAACAACGTACATGCATGTTTTAGGAAACCAAGGGTCTAATCTTTTCAACCATCCAGTACTTCGCTATTAACAACATGCGATTCAATTTTTGGTAAAGCGTATAAATAAGAAAGTTTTTACCATCTTTAGAAGGTATAGGAGGTACTGGTGTAAAACTGTAAGAAATCTTAATCTCAAGGATGGTAAAAAATCTTTATAAATAATTAGATTATTCAGTTGGCTTAGAGGTTTCTAGTTTATTACGTACAGACCTGCTTCTTGAGCAATGACCAGGCATCATCATTTCCTAATGTGTCGATGTGGGGGTAGGGCTCCTTGGCTTTCATCCGTCGGGCAACCATGTCATGTCTTGTGGTGACAAGGACTCGGCTGCCTCGAGAGACAGCATTGATCAAGGGTGTTTTGAGCACATCCTCCCATGCTTGGTGCCTCCAAACATCATCCATCACCAGCAAGGTCTTGTGCCCGTTCAAAGCATCCCTGAGGGCTCGATGAAGGGCATCCTTTGCATCTCCAGCACGCTGATGGTCCCCTCCAGCTGCGGTGATGGCTCTCCTCAGCAGCTCAGCCTCGTTGTAGTCTTGGTTGACGCTTAGCATATCTTCTTGCCGAACTCATGTTGGATGGCCTCGTCGTTGAAGACCTTCTGGGCGAGGGTGGTCTTGCCAATCCCGCCAACGCCCACGACTGCCAAGATCATGATTTTGTTGTCCTCACGGTTGGTTTCCCCCTCAGTTATTGTCGTTAGAATCTCTACTAGCTGTCTTGTGTCTTCGTCGATCTTCTCGCCGACCACACCCGTTTGGTCGAGCTCCCCTGATGTCTCGCGGCTGACAGTGCTAGAGGAATGCACCCTGTTGCTACGATCCTCATAGGAACGGAGGTTGACGAAGCTGAAGACGGCACTATGCTCCTTTATGCTGTCCAGCTTCTGGTTGAGAGCCTTGATGCGGCTGCCAATGTCGTGGGCGAAGAGGGGATTACGTAGGCAGAAGAGCAAGGGGTTGAAACACCCCATGTCTACCATGGATGGACCATGTTCCTTGAGCTGGCAGAGGTCAAGGATGTCAGTGATGTCGTACATGGCATCCTTGAGCTCCCTCACCCACCCCTGCACGCTCTGGTCGGTGATGCGCCTCCTCTCGGCGTCGGCGAGGAAGTTCTTGAGGTGCCAAGCTTGGTGTCCATCTTGTCGATCTCGCCGGAGACTCCGAGTAGCATGCCCACCTCTTCTTTCGCCATCTCCGTCACCATGTTTTGGACGTACGATGCAAAAGCATCCAGGACCGCCGCCATTGCTGCTGCAGCTGGTTTGTTTCTTGTGTGAAATCATGTGATGAAAAATTGGTTTAGGAAAGAAATTGGCATTGCAAAGTGTTTTTGGTTATAGCATACGTTATTTACGATACATCTGCTTGATGCAATGCACTCGTGTGAGTGGTTGCATGGATTGACTTTGAGTCAAGTCGTGGACTTGTGCTCGTGCACGGTTTTTGTGTTTATTCATGTGCAGGCGTTGCTCGAGGCTTAACGTGGTCGATGACGGACCGGAACTAGGTTCATGGAGGAACTGAGGTTCGGGACTAGGTTCAGGGAGGAATCGAGGTCTTGGTGGTCAAGGATGTCATGCGGGACGTTCGGGCTAGAGAACATGCACATGGAGGCTGGTTAGTCACGTAATTACAGCAGGTGGGCTGTACATACGTGCAAGAGTTGTTTTTGGCCACGTTGGGCTAAGTTGAGATGTATACAGACTCTTTCCATGTTGGATGTGGAGTTGTATTCAATCTCTTTGTGGTTGCTCTGTATAAATAGGAGGAGGTGTCCCCTGTTTATTCTTGAGCGTTCAGGTATTAGGGTTTGTACTCTTGTGTTGGAGTACTTTAGACAATGAAATAAAAATCAATCTTCCAGAGAGCTACTTCTTGCAGCTGTGATTTGCTCTTGGCTTCGACATAGTTGATCGATCGCTTGAAGTCTTGTTCATCATAGCAGTCACGAAGTTCATCACGGAGTTTCAGTTCTTTGCAAAGGTATCATCTTGCGAAGGTAATATCTTTTGATCCGTAGATCCGATCGGATTGATTCTTCCTTTGTTCACTTCGGAATTGAGTCTAGTTTATACAGTTAAAATTTCAAATCAATCCAACGGTTAGATCTTCAGTAATTTGTGGTCGCCCAGATTGATGCCCTGCTCGCCCGATTGCTCGCGTGGTCGCCCAGATTCAGTCATCTTGCGAAGGATATAACTTTAGATCCGTAGATCCGATTGACCTGATTCTTTTTGTGTTAGCTGCATAATTAAGTCTAGTTTCTATAGTTAAAGTTTCACGTCAATCCAACGGCTAGATCGTCAGGGTTTTCTATTTTAGTGGACGTGTATCGGTCTGCTCGCCCAGACTGTGCGCGTGGTCGCCCAACTGTTCACGTGGTCGCCCAACCTGCTCGCCCAAGTGCCAAACTGCTCGCCCAAGTGCCCAACCTGCTCGCCTGGTGTCCTCTTTGCTCGCCCAAGGGTTCTCTTGCTCGCCCAAGTGTTCTCTTGCTCGCCCAGTGTCCCATCTTGGTGCGTCCAGTGCCCTACTGCTTTCGCCAGTGCCCAAACTGCCGCCCAAATGTCCTCATCGGTCGCCAGTGCTCAAACTGTCGCCCAAGTGTTCTCTTCGTCGCCAAGTGCTCTCTTGGTCGCCAGACTTCTAAACCGGTCTCTCAAGCAATTTGAGTTTGAATTGGGGTGGTTTAAAAGTTTAAAATAAGCTTTTAGGTTCGCGCAATCATTCACCCCCTCGATTGACGTCATCCGATCCTACAAGTGGTATCGAGCAAGGTTGAGGTATGGCGTCGAGATAAGTATGTTAATCGTCCTCCTATGCTTAATGATTCAAATTTTCCTTCTTTGGAAAAGTCGCATGCAATCCTATATTGAAGCTCAAGGTAATGATGTTTGGCGCAAAGTTTCTCTGCATATGATGTTCTGATATAGTCACTAATGATAATAAAGCGACGTTGATTTAAATGCTAAAGCTAAAAACTTGATTTTTCAAGGAATCTCTGAAAAAGAATTTGATCGAGTTTCTCATTTACGTTCGCACATTCGGTTTGGAAGACATTATGTGACTATCATGAAGGTTCAACTAAGATTAAGAAAGTGCGCAAAAATATTTACCAAAAGGACTTTTCGATTTTGTAATGAGACCAGTGAATCAATTGATGATCTTTACTCTCGATTTGAGAAAATCTTGTGCAATTTATGTGGTGTTGGAGTTAACAATCCAATGAGAGAGAATGCTAGTAAGATTTTGAGATCTCGACTCTGAATGGCGCATGGTTGTTATTGCAATTAATCAAACTGTTGATTTGGATACGTTGACCATGGATGATCTGTATTCTAGGTTGAAAACTTATGAGATGGATTCTTTATCACCTAGAGTTGATAAAACCTCTACACATGCACTTGTTGCTAACCCCAGCACGTCTTCTGGATTACCATCTTCTGTCTCCTTGTCTGCATTAGCTTCTTTTTCAGATGAACAGTTTGAGATGCTCCCTGAAGAAGATCTTGTGCTCATTTCTTCACGCGCTGTTAAAGCACTCAACAATGTGAGGATGAGGAGGCGTGGAGGTACTACTTCAGGGTCTTTCAACTGCTTTGAGTGTGGTCTTCCCGGGCATATCAAAGCAAATTGTCCCAAGTTGAAAAAAAAGGAAGAAAGGGAACCAGCACAACGCAGCTCAAGACGTACTACTCCTAGGCGTTCCAATTTTCGAAAAGTCGCTAAGAAAGTCTTAGCTGTCTTGGAGGAGTGCGATCTTAGTGATGTGGACTTTGAGAGTGACAATGAGCCACGGGACAAGAAGGGAGATACTGATGATGACTTCACTGGCATGTGCTTTATGGCTAAAAGGGATAATGACAGTGATTCTGATTTTGATGAGGTAGGACCTTCTTATGATGAACTTGAATATGCTATGGTTAAATTAGCTTCTGAACTTAAAAAATCTAAGAAGGCTCTTAAAGAAAAAGATCTAGAAATTGATTGTTCCAATTTTGAAATTGCAAGGCTTAGATCTTTGATTCTCGATGATGATGCTCATAAGTCATGTGCTTTAATTCACAATGAGCTTGTTTCACTTAGGAAAGAACATGCTTCTTTGATAAAGCAAGATAGGAAAATGAGAAACAAATGAAAAATGCTAGTTGTTCAACCATTGATCTGCATGATTCAACTTCTTGTTCAAAATGCTCCATACTGGAATTGAAGTTACATGATGCAAATGCTAGAGTTTCTCAAATGACAGATGCCTTGCTCACTCATGAAGTTCTTTCCTGTTCAAATTGTCAAAAACAAAAAGGAATAGTGGACGCTCCCTGTAACAATTGTTTAACTCTGTCTAGAAAGGTTGATTACTTGGAAAAATCGTTAGAACGTTTCACTAAAGGAAAAAAAAACCTAAACATGATTTTGGATCAATCAAAAGTCAGCACTCATAACAAAGGTTTAGGTTTTAATTCTTATGCTCATCATAAAACACATGTTCCCACTGTTGTCAAAGCTCTTGAAAGTGGAAAGTTTGAAATTGCAAATGAGCCTAAGAAAACTGTCTTTAAATCTGCTGGAGTTTTATCTTCTACTGTGATGAATGCAAATGTTGCTTCTACTTCTAAAGTTAAACATTTTGTTAAGTACACTTGCACTCATTGTGGTAGAGATGGACATCTAGTAGATTTTTGCTTTAGGCTAGCTAAACAACAGAAGCAAGAAAAAGCTAAGGCTAGTTCTAATTTCAGACAGGCACGCTTTACTCCTCATTATGTGCCTAAGGTGATGCGAACACCTTTTGTTGCAAGAAACAGAAACAAAGAAACTGATTTTGTATACAAGTATACTCGTCTTTGTGCCTACTGTCGTGTGTCTCAAAGGTTGGATTCCTAAAAGCCTTTTATCTAACCCCAAGATCTTGAGACATCGACATTCTCTTTGTGTAGGTTGTGAAAGAGAGGAAGGAGAACATATGGTTCATAGATTACGGATGTTCAAGACATATGACTGGTGATTCAAAATGGTTCTCCTCCCTCACACAAAGTTCTGGTGATGAGGTCATCACTTTTGGCGATAATTCAAAGGGAAGAATTCTTGGAAGAGGAATTGTACGAGTCAATGAAAACTTCATTCTCAAGGATGTAGCTTTGGTAAGCAAGCTCAAATATAATCTGCTTTCAGTTTCTCAGTTGCTTGATGAAGATCTTGAGGTAAGATTTCAGAAAAATTCTTGTCGAATATTAGATGTTTCTGAAAATCTAGTATGCAACATCACTCGCATTGGTCGCTTGTTTAAAGGTGATTTTTCGTGTCCATCATCTGAAATAACATGTCTTGTATCTCATGTTTCAAAAGATCTAACTTTTGGCATCGTGACTTCGGTCATATTGGTTTTGATCACCTTTCACGCATTAGTAAATCAAATTTGCTCGAGGTTTGCTCGAATTGAAGTATGATAAAACGCGTGATTTGGTTTGCTCCCCATCAACATGGAAAAATGACGCACCACCACATTTTCCTATTTCTGCTTGTTATGACTAATGCTCCGGTCGGCTTCTACATATGGACACGGTTGGACCAGCAAGAGTAAAATCTGCAGGAGGTAAGTGGTATGTTCTTGTGATTGTAGATGATTACTCTAGGTACTCTTGGGTATATTTCATGACTACCAAAGATGAAGCTTTTGAATTATTTCAAGAGTTTGCATTAAGGTTGCTCAAGGAATTACTCAAGCACTTAAAGTAATTAGGAGTGATAATGCAAGAGAATTCAAGAACACTCTTTTGCTTCTTTACATTACGAACATGGAATTGAGCATCAATTTTCTTCTTTGAGTTCCTCAACAAAATGGTGTTGTTGAGAGGAAAAATCGCACACTAGTTGAGATGGCTAGGACAATGCTTGATGAATATTCTACTCCTAGGAAGTTTTGGGTGAAGCTATTTCTCTTGCTTGTTACATTTCAAATAGAGTATTTTTGAGAGCAAAGCTTCATAGAACTTCTTATGAACTTTGGTTTGGACGTACTCTAGCATCTCCCATATGCGTGTTTTTGGTTGCAAATGTTTCATTCTCAAACATGGAAATCTTGATAAGTTTGAATCTAGATGCTCGGATGGATTGTTTCTTGGTTATGCTCTTCATACTGTGGTTACCGTGTGCTGAATTTAGAAACTAACAAAATTGTTGAGACTTGTGAAGTCACTTTTGATGAGGCTAGTCCGGCACTAGACTCGAAATTTCAGAGACACAAGTTACTTGCAATTCTGAAAGTATCTTTTTGGAAGAAAGTGATAATGAAGATGAAGATGAAAGTGGTAATCAAGTTGGCAACTCGGTCACCAATTCAACCACAGGGAAGAAAATCAGAAGCATCTTCGAAATTCTTCCAACAAACACACATGGTCTTGGACCTCAAGCAACTTTAGAAATTTCAGCACCATTGCATATTCAACGAAGACATCCTCTGAGCAGATGATTGGTGAGTTAAATGTGCGTGCTTCAAACAGTACAATACTAATGCCTCATATGCTCATCTTGCTTTTGTTGCATCTTTTGAACCCCAAGATGTAAGTCATGCTTTATCTGATGAGTCTTGGATTAATGCCATGCATGAGGAACTTGAGAATTTTGAGCGCAATAAAGTTTGGATTTTAGTTCCACCTCCTTTAGGTCGAATATCATTGGAACTAAATGGGTTTTAAGAATAAACAAAGTCAAGATGGGGTTGTTGTTAGAAACAAAGCTAGATTGGTTGCTCAAGGTTTTACTCAAATTGAAGGACTTGATTTTGATGAAACTTTTGCACTGTTGCTAGACTTGAAGCCATTAGAATTTTGTTGGCCTTTCTGCATCTAAAGGTTTTAGATTGTATCAAATGGACGTCAAAAGTGCTTTTCTAAATGGTTTTATTTCGAAGAAGTTTATGTCAAACAACCTCTGGATTTGAAAATCCGAAATTCCTGACCATGTTTTTAAGTTGTCCAAAGCTTTATATGGTTTAAAACAAGCTCCTCGGGCTTGGTATGATAGGCTTAAATCATATTTCTTGGAAAATGATTTTGAAATGGGCAAAGTTGATAAAACCTTGTTTTCTCTCAAGCATGGCAATGATCTGTTACTTGTTCAGATTTATGTGGATGATATCATTTTTGGTGGTACTTCTCATGCTCTGGTTGCCAAGTTTTCAGACACTATGAGCAGGGAATTTGAGATGAGTATGATGGGTGAGCTCACATACTTTCTGGGTTTACAAGTCAAGCAAACAAGGCAAGGTATCTTTGTTCACCAAACGAAGTACACAAAAGATCTCCTTCGACGTTTTGAGATGGAATCATGCAAACCAATTTCCACACCTATTGGCACAACAACTACTTTGGATCCGGATGAAGAAGGAGAACCGGTTAATCAAAAGGAGTATCGAAGCATGATTGGATTGCTTCTTTATCTCACTGCTTCAAGACCAGACATACACTTTGCGGTGTGTTTATGTGCTCGTTTTCAAGCTTCCCCACGTGCTTCTCATCGACAAGCGGTAAAACGAATTCTTCGCTATTTACAATCCACTTTAGAGTTTGGCTTATGGTACTCCTCATCATCATGTTTATCACTTAGAGCCTTCTCTGATGCTGATTTTGCGGGTTGTAGAATTAACAGGAAAAGTACCTCTGGAACATGTCATTTTATTGGTACATCTTTAGTTGCTTGGTCATCTAGAAAACAAGTTTCATTGCTCTCTCAACTACTGAATCTGAATATGTTCTTTCTTGCCGCATGTTGTGCTCAAGTGCTTTGGATGATATCAACTTTAAAGGATTTTGGATTAATTATAGATAGTGTTCCATTTTTCGTGATAACACTAGTGCTATTAATATTGCTAAAAATCCAGTGCAACATTCTCGAACAAAGCATATTGATATTCGTTATCATTTTCTTCGAGATCATGTGGAAAAGGGAGATGTTGTGTTGCATTTTGTTGATTCTGAGTTACAAATTGCTGATATTTTCACAAAAACCACTTGATGCTTCTCGATTTGCCTTCTTGAGGGGAGAACTGGGCGTTGTGCATCCCATGAGCTTGTTTTGAGGGGGAGTTTTATGCCAAGTCTGTTACTTAATGAGCTTACTTTATCATATTTCTTTATATATTATGTAATTGAGCTTATATATGATAATCTAAATCGCTTTACTTGAACTAAAAGTGACATTGCGGAATTCCTTGGTTTGACTGTCTATAGCTAATACCTTGTGATATCTTGCCTCTATGGGCTTGATAATGAATCGTCTTAACAAATTTGGGCTATGAAGCATGTGTATTTTCAGCTTTACTCTTTCATAGACTATTTAATCACTTTGCATGTTTACAATAAAAAAAAGGAATAAAAAAGGGGCTCAAATCTGCAAGAAGCTTGTCAAAATTATCAAATTGTGCAAAAGCTTCAAGATGAATGCTTGAGCATGCCATTCCCTAAAAGATAAGATGTATGCTACAAGCATGCCATTCCCTAAAAGATAAGATGTATGCTTCAAGCATGCCATTCATTGAAAATAAAAGAAGTATGCTTCAAGCATGCCACATGCAGTTTACTGTTATCAAGATTATTTTGGTCTACTAGACTGGAGTTGAAACTACTTGCTTGCCCTGAGTTGTTAGTTGCTTCATTTTTTGGCCTAGTGTTTTCTGTCAAGATTTTGCTTAGTACTTGGCTATAGTTGTTTAAATTGAGGTTGAGATGCATGTCACTCCCTAACTTGTTAAATAATATTAAGTTCATGTATTATGCTTATTATGTGATATATAAGGTTATATGATCAAGGAAGCTCATTGGTTCTTGTCTTGGCACTCATTTATTTTTCCTTGCTGAAATCATTGTCAAAGGGGGAGAAGAAAGCTTACACTCAGGGGGAGAAGAAAGCTTACATTCAGGGGGAGAAGTAAAATGTTTTCTTGACAAAAGGGAGAACTTTTTGAGTCAAAGGGGGAGAAAATTTTGTGCCTATTCGCTTCCTTTTAGGGGGAGATTTTTCACTCTGCTTTTTGGTCACTTTGCTTTCTGTTTTAAAATGAAATTTCTTAAAACTTTTCTTGTGAAGAGAATGCCGATGTTCTGTTCTAAAACGGTGTTGCCAATGTTTTCATCAAGGGGGAGATTGTGAAATCATGTGATGAAAAATTGGTTTAGGAAAGAAATTGGCATTGCAAAGTGTTTTTGGTTATAGCATACGTTATTTACGATACATCTGCTTGATGCAATGCACTCGTGTGAGTGGTTGCATGGATTGACTTTGAGTCAAGTCGTGGACTTGTGCTCGTGCACGGTTTTTGTGTTTATTCATGTGCAGGTGTTGCTCGAGGGCGAACGTGGTCGATGACGGGACCGGAACTAGGTTCATGGAGGAACTGAGGTTCGGGACTAGGTTCAGGGAGGAATCGAGGTCTTGGTGGTCAAGGATGTCATGCAGGACGTTCGGGCTAGAGAACATGCACATGGAGGCTGGTTAGTCACGTAATTACAGCAGGTGGGCTGTACATACGTGCAAGAGTGGTTTTTGGCCACGTTGGGCTAAGTTGAGATGTATACAGACTCTTTCCATGTTGGATGTGGAGTTGTATTCAATCTCTTTGTGGTTGCTCTGTATAAATAGGGGGAGGTGTCCCCTGTTTATTCTTGAGCGTTCAGGTATTAGGGTTTGTACTCTTGTGTTGGAGTACTTTAGACAATGAAATAAAAATCAATCTTCCAGAGAGATACTTCTTGCGGCTGTGATTTGCTCTTGGCTTCGACATAGTTGATCGATCGCTTGAAGTCTTGTTCATCATAGCAGTCACGAAGTTCATCACGGAGTTTCAGTTCTTTGCAAAGGTATCATCTTGCGAAGGTAATATCTTTTGATCCGTAGATCCAATCGGATTGATTCTTCTTTTGTTCACTTCGGAATTGAGTCTAGTTTATACAGTTAAAATTTCAAATCAATCCAACGGTTAGATCTTCAGTAATTTGTGGTCGCCCAGATTGATGCCCTGCTCGCCCGATTGCTCGCGTGGTCGCCCAGATTCAGTCATCTTGCGAAGGATATAACTTTAGATCCGTAGATCCGATTGACCTGATTCTTTTTGTGTTAGCTGCGTAATTAAGTCTAGTTTCTACAGTTAAAATTTCACGTCAATCCAACGGCTAGATCTTCAGGGTTTTCTATTTTAGTGGATGTGTATCGGTCTGCTCGCCCAGACTGTGCGCGTGGTCGCCCAACTGTTCACGTGGTCGCCCAACCTGCTCGCCCAAGTGCCAAACTGCTCGCCCAAGTGCCCAACCTGCTCGCCCAGGTGTCCTACTGCTCGCCCAAGGGTTCTACTGCTCGCCCAAGTGTTCTACTGCTCGCCCAAGTGTCCTACTGGTCGTCCAGGTGCCCTACCGCTTTCGCCAGTGCCCAAACTGCTTTCGCCCAAATGTCCTCTTGGTCGCCAGGTGCTCAAACTGGTCGCCAAGTGTTCTCTTCGTCGCCAAAGTGCTCTCTTGGTCGCCTGACTTCTAAACCGGTCTCTCAAGCAATTTGAGTTTGAATTGGGGTGGTTTAAAAAGTTTAAAAATAAGCTTTTAGGTTCCGCGCAATCATTCACCCCCCCTCTGATTGACGTCATCCGATCCTACATCTTGCTGTAAGAAAGTTAAACCAAGCGTCATATATCTGATCTAATCTCCACCATTAATTAATCTTAATCGAAGATAATACTGCCTCCATGCATGTCTCATCAGTCCTCTCGATGGTAACGTTCTTTTCCCCCCAAAATTTCTCATTCGTATTCATCTGGAAGCAATTTTTTACAACAAAAGGCTAGCATTGCTAACAAGAAGACATGCAGGCCTATACATGCATGCGAAGTTTTTTATAAAAAAAAAAGTAAAAAAATGCATGCGAGGTTGCAAAGACAAAATGGTAACCATGAGATGATAAGAAGCTTGAAGAACGGGAGCAGCAAAAACAGATGGAATATGGATGGGTACGCGGCCCTTGCACCTGCTCTCGTGTCGGTCTTTAGGTTAGGCTGCTAGGACGGCCTCTTGTTGTTCCGTGCTCAGGTTCTGTGCAGAAGTATGCTGTAGAACAGATATGCTCAGAAGTCACGAACTAGGATGCTGTAGAACAGATATGCTCAGAAGTCACGAACTAGGATGCTGTAGAACAGATATGCTCTGGGAGCTCGATCTGCTAAGGACATTGGACTGGTATGTGGCTAAGAATTTGACATGATCTTTCCACACAAGTGACGTTTTATTGTTGTCCCAATCAGAACAACTGTACAGAAATGTTGTAGCATCACGCCTTTTGATAAACGTTACCAGAAACGTTCCTGTATAATAGTCTAGAAAATTACCCTTTGTTGGTAATTCGTAACATTGTGATTCATATGTCCTTGCCTCCGAATGGAAATAATACTTCCTCTGTACAGAAACGTAGGGCATAATTTTTTAAATAATCTTATCCATAAATATAAAACGTATTTTATATTTTAATACAAAATTTGTGTGACATTCCCTTTATGTCCTAATAAATATTTAATTTTACTTTATATTCTCGATATGCAAGTATTGAATATAGTGCTTACAGGTAATAATTAGGGATAGATTAGTCACTTTCATTGTCTCTTTGGTTTATATGTCAAGAGAAAATACGTCATATAAACTTGAACAGAGGTAGTAGTTGCTTGGCCGTACAAATATAAAATGAGAGTTCAGATTTTAACACAAATAATGAGTTTTTTTTCTGTTATAGTTGTGAATAATGCAGACTACGTAACAAACATAATACATTTAGTTTTTCTATATTTACGCTGTCGTTGTCCTTGTCAATGACAGCTCATACCTCTCAAAAGTACACCTCATACTTACAAAATGACAAGCATAGCATATAAGATTTGGAGAGAAGCCTAGGAAAATCTTGTATATGCCACTGAGTGTTAACCTGATTTTATATTTATCAAAATTTCACTTCTGTTTTATATTAAAAAAAGTTCGCTTCCCTCTATGTCATTTAAGTTTTTTACTTTGTTTGGGAAAATTTCACTTCTGTATATGACTCGTGGACCCCAGTTTATTTCACTTCTGTATGGCACATGGGCACTGACATGTGGACCCCTGATTTTGAGAGGGGCAAGATAGCCAATTTTCAAAAAAAATATATTTGGAACCCTAGCATTATGAAGAAATTTTTAGACTATCACGGCGTCACGAAGCAGCACTAAGGGCCTGTTTGGTAGAGCTCCAGATTCCAGCTTCACCTGAAATTTGAAACTTGTAGGCTAAAATAAAGTGAATATTTTTAGTCTAAAATGTAAACAAGATGATCCATCTAAACACTCTTAATGTACTCACAACTCCAGCTTTATGAATCTGGTGAAGCTAGAATTTTCAGCTTCACCAGATTCACAAATTTAGAGAAGCTGAATCCCAGCCAAACAGGCCCTAAATGTGTAAAGTCGGCTTGAACAGTCCATTATGAAGAAAAAGATCATGTTTTGCTGATAATATCGCTTATACCATGCATTCAACATCAAAAATCTGATCTCCGTTATGAACAAATGCCATAACGCAATTGCTACTTGAAAGGAATTAGACCTGGCATTGTTTTGGGTAGCTAAAAAATTATTAAAAGATAAAAAAAGTCACAACATTTTTTTACCAATTTCTGAGCAATTGTTGGAAATATGTGAGGCGACGTCAATGCTGTTTTTAATATGAAACAAGTTAACCTACAGTTTATATCACATCTCACAATGTTTAATCTGATTCTTTCTATACTTCACTAACGACAATTCTTTATTCCTTGCAACCTCGTTATTCATCTTGATATGCAAATGTGATCAACTAAAATGATAGTTATTTCTCTCCAAGATCATTTTCTCATATCTTAGGCAAATAAATAAATATATTTTAGGAAGACATAGATTTGTCACAGAAATGAACATAAAGCTTGGATTTTCATGTATGCTAGCTTGAGATACATATCAGCTTAGTCTGAGACAGTTGCACAAATATGAAAGAATGAATAAATGGTAGATGATGATTATTTACCCCTTCACTTGCTTCAAGATTTGTGCAACATGTATTGAGAGGGAAAGCATTGAAGCACTACTCAACATGTATTCATTTAGACATGTACATGTGGCCAATGAAACATCTATTATATATTAAAAGCTCATAAGAGTCACTAAGAAAAAACAGAAATAGGCTAGAAATTCTCGCAAAAAAACAAAATATCTAGCCCTTAATTTGGTGGACCTTAATTACAACCGCCGCCGGTTCTTTTGTTAAAAATAAAAATATACTAGAAATTCTCACAAAAAAAACATCTGACCCTTAATCTGGTAGACCCTAACAAACTTGAATTATAGTAGCCATTGGATATTATTATTAAAAAGAAAACATCTAACCGTCCCAAAGGTATTATATAGCCTGATCAGAGTGCCACAGGAGAGTGGTACATACGTAGTGTTGATAATAACTGTTCGCTCCCAACAGGATCTCCTTAGTCAGCTGTCCAACAGAACCGGGCACAACGATCGTGAATATTGCTCTACCTCTGCATGATCAGAGCATGAAAATCATGCGTGAGCTAAGAGAAGAAAGGAGAAGAAATCTGGTTTACTGATTAAGGGATTCCATGGAGCTTACCACAGCCAATAGGTTACCATGAGCCGAAACCCGAAAGGGCGTAATGCAACAGCAGAGGAATGGATGACTTGAGCATTTTTATGCCGAAGCCTCCTCTTCTTGCCCGTGCTTGAGTTTTGTCACCGATAATCATCGATGCAAGTTGCACAATTTAGAAGTGCCTGGGACAACGTTGATTGATGAAATTTAAATCTGATAATGAGGGCAACAAGCCACCAACTCCCTGCAGTGGCGTCTTAAAACAAACGTAGTAAACTAGCAACAATAATCAGGAATGACAAAACAAAAGGAGTTGCTTTTTAAAGATGCCTTGATTAATTTAGCTGTACCTACCCATTCATAAGACTGAGTAATATGGTTCAGAACAGAGATAGAGAGAGAGAGAGAGAGAGAGAGAGAGAGAGAGAGAGATACTAAGTCATATTGCATGACAGGGCTGCCTGTCCTTATGGGTAAAGCTTTGACCATCAACCAAACACTGATACTCCTTCCACCGTGCATAATCGAAAAAAAATGAGTCAGCTGTGATGTTTCACACTCATCATGCGTAGCATATACAGGAAAAGATGAAAGAAATGTTCTCATATAAACTAGAGGAACAACATGGTGAATAATATATCTCTTATAGCCGGGAGAATTCAGGAGCAACCACGCCGTCACGTCATCGGTTTTGCTGGAAACTCCCCATAAAATCGAAAGTTACGAACGGGTCTTTCCACAGTAAATTAGAAATCACGAACGGGTCCTTCTACAGGTTATTTTGCAAATATATAGCAAAAGACAAAGATTTCGAATCAGATAGCATGATTTGGTGGCGGTAGTGAGATCAGATGATCATGCAAGGGTAACTCATAGGGTAGATAGGTGTAGTAGTTTTTTTCCACGTTTCGTCAGATCAAGCGTGCTCAAAATCCAGAAAAACAGAGACGATGAATGACTTTGTTTTTTTTTTCCACGTTTCATCAGATCAATCGTGCTCAAAATCCGTAATGCCGTCCTTATATATGCAAGCTGCGCATTGTATAACTAAGCAGTCAAGTCTATTAATCCAAAGGCTAAATTAACCCGTTTATGACAGCAACATGTTACCAACTCCATCGAATTTCAATTTTCATGTCCCGGATACGAAACTGCAACATCATCAAACCCAATTACTACCTAAACAAAAAAAAAACGATGCTGCAGCAAGAACAAAGCAACAAACCAACACTACGCAGGGTTTCTTGCCTGGATGAAACAAAACACTCAATACTCCCTGCACCGAACATAATCGAAAATAATTGAGTCAGCTGAGATGTCTCGCACTCATCATGCGTAGTATATACAGGAAGGCATGAACGAAAAGCTCTCATATGAACCGGAGGGACTGCGTGGTGAATAGCTCAAAGGCAATTGCTCCGAATCTGATAGCAATACTGCGCGGTAGTGATGAACTGAGGTAAGATGCCAGGGAAGAAAAACTCATGTGGTAGAGTGGTCTAATTGTTCCCCTTTCCACCAATTCATCAAATCAAGAGTGCTCAAAATCCAGAAAAATAAAGACGACGGCTGACTTTGATTCCATCCACTCCTCCGTAATGCCGTCATGCAAGCAGCGCATTTTAAAACTATGCAGTCAAGTCTACGAATGCGAAGGCCAAATCAGGCTGACGGGACTTTTTCCTTTGCTGCCGCGCTTGACTGCCTTTTCTTTTCGAAGCTTTGGTTTTCTAGCATACGGTTTTATTTACAAATCTAGCTTTCAGCCGTACTTTTTTTTTAAAAAAAAGTTCTTTACCTAACCGTGGAAAGAATAACAGGTGATATATATGGCTTGCCACGCTCATGCACCGTGGAAGATGGCTGACAAAGGAAAAAAAGTCACGCTGCCACGTACCCATAACTCGGCATGTGCTTCCGTGGTCGGAGCACACGGAAAGCACCTATGCAACGGTATTAATTAGTGATCTATCTATACCTATACTAATTAGGCACTCTAAAAAAGCTCCCACTTTAACCAGAAAGATGTAGTCACCTATTTGTTGGGCCCGAGTTATAACGGTTTAGATTAAAAGAAAAAGTCCATGTCAAGTATAATATAAATTAAGAAAAATTTGGAATAAAAAATTAAAAAACTTAGCATACCTATACTAATTAGGCACTCTAAGGAAGCCCCCAAAAATTAAAGAAATTAGCAATCTAACTTCCATACTATTTTCAAAGTAAATCCATAGATAAATAAAATTCAAAATAATAATTAAATAAATTAGCAAATTAAAATGATGAGCCTATCTCAAGTACAAGCCAAATTAAGTAAACTAAAATTCAGAATAAAAAATAAAAAAATTAGCGATCTAACTTCTATGTGATTTCCAAAGTAAATACATAAATATAAAAAATTTGAAATAATAATTAAATAAAATTAGCAAATTAAAACAATGATTCTATCTCAAGTACAAGACAAATTAAGTAAAATTCATAATAAAAATAAAATAATCAATTCAATTTTCATACAAATTCCAATGTAAACCCTAAAAATAAATTCAGAATAGTAATAAATGAAAATATAAATTTTCATATGAATTCCAGCCTAAAACTTAAAAAATCCACTTCAAATACAATAAAAATACGCAAAGTCAGAACAATAATTATTGACCCTATCCAAGTTTATAGAGTGATTTTCTCTTAGCACAAAGATTAAGATGATATTGCAAATGATCATTCAATGATATTGCACAATCCTTAATTATTATCGATACTTACTATGCTATATTCAATGCATGTATGTAGAGGATATATAGTAAAGTTAGATACTTATTAGTGGTATAGAGGGGAGGCCACACTAATTTTGTATTGGAATATAAAATACAATGTATATTTATGCACAAGACTATTAAAAATACGTCCTATACTTTTTTGACGCAGCGAGTCTATATCAAGTACAAGCCAAACTAACTAAAATTTGAAATAAAAAATTAGCAATTTTATTTCCATTGCAATTTGAGATTAAACCTAAAAATAAAATTCTGAGTAATAATAAATAAAAATAGAATATGGATTTTTATACGAATTCCAGCATAAATTGAACAAAATCCACCAAAAGTACAATCGAGAAGTATATAGTTAGGAATAGATTAAAGGATGCTTAAATTTTTTATTTGTATGTGAATTACAATGCTAAATTATAAAATTATTAAAATTTATAATATAATCTATTAACTATACTATTTATGAACTATGAGAAAATGTTCACATTAATAAAGAAAAGAAAAAAAATTAGCGTATATCTAACAGACCTAAGATTATAACGGCTATCAAGTATAATCCAAATTAGCAGAACCAAGTTACTTTATCTAAGAAACTAGCCCGTGCAGATGCACGGGTTACCGACTAGTTTATAAAAAATTGACTGGACTCGTTCAATCTCACGCCACAAGATCAGCAGTTGCTGTTGGATTATAAAAGCTATGGAGTAGTGGAACGATTGCTTGATTGCTTGCTTCTACTCATTCATATTCTATCTCCCCGATTCAAGGTACGTAACTAATTTCAGCTCCTTGTATCTAGCTCCCTCTGTTTTTGCCCCTCGATCCCGTTCTCATGGTTACCATTTTGTGTTTGCATCGAGAGGACATAGAGGCCGTATAATCTACAGTTAAGATTAATTAATGGTGGAGATCAGATCAGATGACGCTTGGTTTAACTTTCTTACAGCAAGAAACAAACCAGTTGAAGCAATGGCGGCGGTCCTGAATGCTTTTGCGTCGTACGTCCAAAACATGGTGACGGAGATGGCGAAAGAAGAGGTGGGCATGCTGCTCGGTGTCTCCGGCGAGATCGACAACCTGGGCGTCAAGCTTGGGGACCTCAAGAACTTCCTTGCCGACACCGAGAGGAAGCGCATCACCGACCAGACCGTGCGGCGTGGGTCAGGAGCTCAAGGGCGCCATGTATGACGCCATCGACATCCTCGACCTATGCCAGCTCAAGGCCATGGAGCGTGGTCCATCCATGGTAGACATGGGGTGTTTCAACCCCTTGCTCTTCTGCCTGCGGAATCCCCTCTTTTCCCACGACATCGGCAGCCGCATCAAGGCTCTCAATAATAAGCTAGACAACATCAAGGAGCGGAGTAACGGCTTCGACTTCGTCAATCGCGGTCCTTACGAGGATCGTAGCAGCAAGGCGCATTCCTCTCGCCCAGTCAGCCACGAGACGTCGGGGGAGCTCGATTGGACGGGTGTGGTCGGCGAGAAGATCAAAGAAGACACAAGAAAGCTAGTGGAGATGCTGACGATAGTAACCGAGGGGGAAACCAGCTGTGAGGACAGCAAAATGATGATCTTGGCAGTGGTGGGCGCTGGCGGGATTGGCAAGACCACTCTCGCCCAGAAGGTCTTCAACGACGAGGCCATCCAACATGAGTTCAGCAAGAAGATATGGCTGAGCGTTAACCAAGATTACAACGAGGTTGAGCTGCTGAGGAGAGCCATCACCGCAGCTGGAGGAGACCATCAGCGTGCTGGAGATGCAAAGGACGCCTTCATCGAGCCGTCAGGGATGCCTTGAATGGGCACAAGACCTTGCTAGTGATGGATGATGTTTGGAAGCACCAAGCATGGGAGGATGTGCTCAAAACACCCTTGATCAACGCTGTCTCTCGAGGCAGCCGAGTCCTTGTCACCACAAGACATGACATGGTTGCCCGAGGATGAAAGCCAAGGAGCCCTACCACCACATCGACACATTAGGACATGATGATGCCTGGTCATTGCTCGGAAGCAGGTCCGTCACGCAATAAACTAGAAACCTCTAAGCCAACTCAATAATCTAATTATTTATAAAGATTTTTTACCATCTTTGAGATTAAGATTTTTTACTGTTTTACACCGGTACCTCATATACCTTCTAAAGATGGTAAAAATATACGCTTTACAAAAAATTGAATCGCATGCTTGAAGCCTGTACGTTGTTAATAGCGAAGTAGTGGATGGTTGAAAAGATTAGACCCTTGGTTTTCTAAAACATGCATGTACGTTGTTAGTAGCGAAGTAGTGCCTTGTAACGCTCTCACCTCTGTGTGCGGTCCCGAGTTCGATTCCCCGTAAACAGTGTTTTTTAATTATTCTTTGCATCAACTTGACTGATTTATATAGTTAGCTATTAAATCATGTTGTAATTTTTTAAAAACTTTTTGAGAACCCTATTTTTGATGCAAATTGGCTGATTTAATTAGCTATTAAATCATGTTGTAAAATTTTGAAACTTTTTGAGAAATATTTTTTATATATTTTTGCATCAACTTGACTGATTTAATTAGCTATTAAATCATGTTGTGAATTTTTTAAAACTTTTTTAGAATGTACCATATTTTTTTGCATCAACTTGACTGATTTAATATAGCTAAATCATGCTGCAAATTTTTGAAACTTTTTGAGAAGGGTTCTGAGAGTGTGCCTAACCTACCATAAAAATTTCATATCATGATCAAACTTGTTCAATTTTTAAAAATTTTGACAATGCTACTAATGCATTTAAAGGAGATTCACTGATTTAATTGAGTTACTAAATCATGTTTTAAAATTTTAAAACTTTTTGAGAAGGTTTCTGAGAGCATTTTTAGGCTACCATAAAAATTTCAAATCATGATCAGATTTATACTATTTTTAAAAATTCTGACAGTACTACCAATGTGTTTAAATTTCGCTATTTCTGGTTTTCCAGAGGCATCAAATTAATATTTTCCAAACTTTGTGAGAAGGGTTCTAAGAGTACGCCTAAGTTACCACAAAATTTCCACATTATTTTCAAACTTTCGCAATTTGTAAAAATTATGACAATGCTATTAATGTGTGTTTAAAGCAACTCCACTGATTTAAAGCAATTCCACTAATTTAGGAGCACTAGCTAGTTCTTGTGCACCATCCGTCCTAATTACCCTGCTACCTTCTGTATTGTGCGATTAAAATAAGAACGAAAAAAAGGAGATCCATCAAGTAGTTTGCGTGATCACAGCTTCAAATAATTAGCGGACAGTTCTACGCTTAACTGTAGTTCACTTGACAATTGAATCAAGTACACTGACTGTTAACTGTAGTACACTTGACAATTGAATCAAGTACACTGTCGGTTTTAGTTTCTTTTCTTGATGAACTTACCATGAGAAAAAAAGGAAATAGGCACTTTTCCGCTACCAATATACTATTCGTTATTAATTATACATGTTTAAACTGCCTGCAGGTGGTCTCAAGTGAGATAGATGAACATGAGATTGATGACACGCTAAAGGACATTGGATTGCAAATCATAGCAAAATGTGGTGGTTTGCCACTTGCTGTCAAAGTAATGGGAGGACTCTTACGCCAGAGGGAGAAACGACCAAGTGATTGGGACAGAGTTCTGCATACTGCTATATGGTCAGTTTCTCAAATGCCCGAAGAGCTAAACAATGCAGTATACTTAAGCTATGAAGATTTGCATCCATGCTTGAAGCAGTGCTTTCTGCACTACTCTCTTCTCCCAAAAAATACAGTGTTCTTTGTGCATGAAATTGTTGGCATGTGGATTAGCGAGGGATTTGTTCATGGAAACTCAGATGAATTAGAAGAGTTAGGAGGAGACTACTACAAGGAGCTAATATTGAGGAACCTTATAGAGCCCGATACAAAGTACACTGATCACAGGGTTTGCAATATGCACGATGTTGTTCGCTTATTTGCTCAATATGTGGCTAGAGATGAAGCACTGGTAGCTCACAACAGAGAAACTCCTGATATTATTGGAGAACTTAATTCACAAAAGCTTCTCAGGCTGTCTGTAGATGGATTTGAGTGGAGTTTTTTACATTCACAGAAGTCACTAAGAACACTAATATTAATTGGCCATATGAAGATTAAGCCCGTTGATTCGTTGGTTACTTTTTCAAGATTACGGACTCTACATATACAATCTACAAATGTTGCTGCATTGGTTGAATCTTTGTATCAACTCAAGCACCTAAGGTATTTGTCCTTAGAAAAAACTGATATATCTAGATTACCGAAAAATATTGGCAAGATGAAATTCCTGCAGCACATTGGCTTTGATAATTGTACAAGTTTGCTGAAACTTCCTGAAAGCATCGTAAGGCTAGGGCAGCTGAGGTTTCTACGCCTTGCTGGCACAGGTATAAACAATACACCTAGAGGGTTCGGAGGTCTAACAAATTTGAGGACACTAGTTAGTTTTCCAGCCCACATGGATGGTGATTGGTGTAGTTTGGAAGAGTTGGGGCATCTTTCCAAGCTCAGGACTCTTAGTTTAATAAAGCTAGAGAATGTATCTGCTGCCTCATTCGCCGCAAAAGCCAAGCTTGGTGAAAAGGTGCATCTTACCTATCTGGCATTATACTGCACCAGCAGAGTGGGAGAAGGCGCCTCTGAGGAAGAGCAACGACGAATCGAGAAGGTGTTTGATGAGCTCTACCCTCCGCGCTGCCTAGGTAATCTTAAAATCGCAGGATATTTCGGTCATCGATTCCCAAGGTGGATGATGTCGACAGCAACGGCACCCCTGAAGAGCTTGAGGATTCTAAAGATGGAGGACCTGGCCTGTTGCACCCAACTCCCTGATGGTTTGTGCCAGCTCCTTGTTTGCAGCTCTTACAGATCAACCAAGCTCCAGCCATCAAGCATGTTGGGCCTGAATTCCTGCAACTCTACCATCAACATAGTCATCACCCGTCATCCCAGGCTACTGCTGCGTTTTCGAGATTGCATGAGATGCAGTTAATAGGAATGGTGGAATGGGAGGAGTGGGAGTGGGAGCCTGAGCCAGGAAATGTGCAGGCCATGCCTGCCTTGGAGCGGCTTAAGCTCGAGCGCTGCAAGCTGAGGCATGTTCCTCCAGGCCTCGCCTCCCATGCAAGGGCATTGAAAGAACTATGTATACGCAACGTGCAACACCTCAACTCCCTAGAGAACTTTGCTTCGGTTGTTGAGCTTGATGTGCAACATAATCCTCACCTGGAGAGGATCACTAATCTCCCCAAATTGCAAATGCTTGTTATTGCGATATGCCCAAAGCTCAAGGTACTAGAGGGTGTCCCTGCACTCCAAAGACTCGTGCTAGAGGACTACGACATGGAGACGCTCCGGAATTCATCCAAGATGTAAAGCCAAGGCATTTGCAGCTAGATTGCAGCCACAAGCTACTCGCCTCCATAGCCGCGGGACAATCTGGCCCTGAGTGGGGCAAGTTCCGCCATATGGAGCATGTCAAGGCCTATGCAGGCGATGGAGACAATCAAAGGAAATGGTACGTACAGTATACAAGAGATCCCTCCTGCAACTTGGAGACAAATATCATTGTCAGCTCTTCTCGAACTGCAGGTAAACTAATACTACTGCTCCATCTTCATTTGTTCAGTTACTCTTTTTAGTTTGATTTCTTTGTTTCGTCTTATTCCTTCATCAGTAATTCCTTTCTTCATCATTAATTCAGTATGCTAGGGCCTGAATGTATTTCTTACTTTACCTCCTTTGTTTGAAAGAGATATTTCCATCTTTTTTTTTTGGGTTCGCTTGACTGTGTTGTTTCAGGGGATGAAGAGGAATAGGACATACGAGCTCGTATAACAGCAGAATGCAAATTAAGAAGATTTTTTCCCACGCCTGCACAAATTAAGCGGCGACTCCGTCATTCTCTTTCTTACTTCAGTTCAACTTGCCAAATCTACAACCAGGTGATCCAGAGCTTGTTCATTAGCTATACTATACATGCATGCAGGTGGAAGCCGGCACTGCTTCATAAAGTGTATGGATGCAGTGAAGCCCTGACAAGCAAAAATGGAATGGAGCCATGAAGCCCTGAGAAGCAACAATGGAATGGTCTCGCATTTTGATTTTCGACACCTCTTTTATTATGGAAGACAAGCATTTTTCTCTTAAGAAAAAAATCATCGAAATTATTTGTGATTATATATTGTGAACATTATCAGCAACTATTTGTGATTTATATTTGTGCTGCAATTTTACCGCTTGGTTCTTTTAGCAAAGAAAACAGAGATTGGCAATACAGTAGTGCTTTGTCATGACTCGTGGGCTTAAGAATGTTCAATTTCACAGCGATTTGTTATAATTTTTTTTCCAACAACTCGCATGAACCAAAGGTAAAAAAAAGGACATCATCACAGACTCACAGTACATAACAATATCAAAGAGCATATTTTGCATCCACATAACTATAAACTCCTAGTATCCTACATTAGGAATCGTGAGGTATGAGAAACAACAAAGAACATATTTTGCTTGTATTTCCCTTCTGTTGAATTATTAAAAAAGGAAATGAGGATATCTATCCCTTGTTCGCCAGAAGAATTTATCAGTATTGAAACTGGGGATTGGCTTGCATAAAGACAATCTTCAAAGAGCAATTTCCAGAACCAGAGAAGGAAATGGCCCACTCTTCTTTAGGAACTAACTATTCGTATAGCTAACCAGTCTTGAGAAGACAGGTGATTCTCCAAGTCGGCTTAACGAACATCTGGGTTACAGTACACAGTGATCCTGTGAGCAATAATCTAGACTTAGTAGTATGCATATTTGAGTAGTGTGGGCCGGCTTGTTTCGGTGTTGGCCGAGTTTTTCTGCATGTAGTGGGCACGTCTGCGTCCGAGTCTTTCTCAAGCATCCAAGTCGAAGGGATCATGGAATGGCATGATTCCAGGAGTTTGCTGAGTCCATGAACTGTTATCTTGTACTTATCTCAGTTTGGTATAGTTGTATTAGGAGTCTGAGTATAATACAAACACTGAAAATTGCCCCAATTGTGTTCCACCTTACTTGCGTGCATTTCTGAATTTTTCCTTGCCGAGTTCATCTCCTTGGTACCTGAAGATGTTTTGTTGCAGCTGGCCAAGAAGAACACGGCAATGGAAGCTTGGGATAGCCCGAA